>JASDQU010687890.1:25268-41152 GCA_032191745.1 Picea mariana
AATGGTTTGGATGAATGCATCCCAAGGTCTTGTGAGACCATTGAGGGCCATCATTACGAGTTCATCTTCGTCTATGGTATCTCCAATTGCTTCTAACTATTCATTGAATTCTGAGATTTTGGAGAAGTATTCTTGGATTGATTCTCCTCTCTGCATCCTTGTGTTCTTGAGATGAGTTCTTAGATTCATCTTCCAGTTTATGTTCTTTTCTTCATATAGTTTGTTTAAGGCATCAAACATTTCTTTCGGAGTCTTATTTGTTGACACATAGGGAATCAGGTGGTCTTTGATTGAATCTGCAATGATTCTCTTGGCCCTGATTGTGTCCTTTTGGTGCTTTGCTTTTCCTGTAGCATCATCGAGCTCTGACACTTCTTCTTTGACGAATCTTGCTAATTCATTCTCTTAAATAATGAGGCAAATCCTATACTTCTAGGCACGAAATTTTTCCACACCTTCTATCTTGTCAACAAGCTTAATGCTTGCAGACATCTTTTACCTGAAGCTGGGAAAATGTTCAAAAATGAAACTGTTCAAAATTAAATTTTGAACTTACCAGGAGGTGCACTTGGCTTAGGCGAGTAGCCTAGTGTGTTTGGATCTAAGAAAATCCAACTTTTTCCCTTCCAAACTTGATCTGCAGATTTTTGGACTGGTGCTTCTGGTTTTCTGGTGCTTCTAGTACTCTGGTACTTCTGGTACTTCTGGTACTCTGGTTTTCATGTACTTCTGGGACTTTGTGAAACTAGGGTTTCACTTTCTGGGAGATCTAGCCACTGAAAATTTGCGTTGAGGATGCCAAAGTAATACTTTGAGGGAGGACACACTTTTCTAGATGGTTTTAGGGCTGAAATACCTCACCAACAAAAATCCCTAATTTGCATGTACGACAATAGTGACATTTTTCACTTTTTCTTGTGAAAGATGCTCTCTTCAGCTTAGCTCTGAAACCATTTTAATGTTTAAGCTATTATTAGAGTTCTTTTCATTTCAATAGATAACAATAACATAATATAGGATCACTGAGAAATACACAATCACAAGAGACACATCATTTATCCTGGGAAACCCTCATGGGGGAAAAAACCCAACAAAACTTCCTTATTATAGATAGCCAATACAATGCCAAGAGATAACTCAAACAAATATAGAAAGTCCTCTCCTAAGGATGCGCCTCTCTCTCTCTCTTCTCCAACTGCAGCTCTGAAACTTGTCTCTCAAATGAACAAGTGAGTGTGTGTCTAACTGAGGTGCTAGCCTCCTTATTCATACAATATTGGCACGTGCAGAGGTGTCTTTTCATTGGCAAGGCTGACTTATTCTTATGGGTGGTTATAACCACCTTTAATATATTCTGGGGCCGACTTCTTCTTCTTCCTATTACAATTATATTTTGACCAATCCGCAAAAGGGGATTTGGTCCTTTACAATAGCTGACATGATCAACCCGCAATGGGGATTGATCCAATGAATAATATATCAATAATAATTAGAATACACTTGCAGTTACATTATTTCAATAGAAATAAAATCCATAATCCAAGAGGATATCAGTGGCCACCCACCTATTCCAACTGGCTCAAAACAATTTTCTGGAAATTTATTATTTTTAGCAGTTTTTTGGGTCCCAAACTTTCAAGGCCATTTTGAGGGCCTAAACAATGTTTTTTCATGATCGGGGATGTCAATGATAGTCAAAGGGTCTTATTGAGCCCCAAAAATTAATATCCTCGTTGATACCTTTCCAATGAGCTATTGTGCACCCTAAACGGATATTGTATGCAAAAGTTACGACCCCCAAGAAGTTGATGTACTAACTTACCCCAACGGGGCCCACATGACTTTTGGCGCTTCATCTCCTAGGGTTAGGTTTTTGGATTTATATGGTTTTAGAATTCATGTTTGTTGTAAAAAGGCCTTCAAAGCCTCATTTTTCTCATATTTTTTTGAATGAGCATAGTTGTCACATCTCTTCCCAGAGATAAGCTCTCATCATTCTAGCAAGCTTGTTTCAGTCTACATTTTACAGTTTCAGCATATTTCTTATTTAATAGAAGTCCATTTTTATTGTATATCTGTTTTTATTCACTATGTCTCTATGTTAATATTATAAATCTATGTTTTCATTTTGTTCTTCTCATAAATCCAGATTAGTGGTATCATAGCGGTCTTCTCCTTGTTGTTTTTTAGTACATGTCCCCGACGAGGTCAAGGTATAGAGAGTTGGGTCTCGAGCTTGTTTCTCTTGAGGAAAAATTCTCTCGCACGCCCAAGAAACCTTCGATGGTAGGAGAAAATAAAGATGAAGGGACAGGAGATCCTTTTAAAAATTTTCTCAAGGAATCACTCGAGCGACAGAGGAACGAGATGATGGACAACTTTGCACAAATCCTTCGACGACTGTTGACAAACGATGCATCTACCTCAAGCGAAGGCGCCACCCTATTCAAGGTACATATCAACTTTGATATTCCTATATTTTAAGTTCAGATAGATGTAGATGTTGTAGACAAATAATTGAACCTACTAGAAGGGTATTTTTTGTCCATAACTTTTTGAATACATAAAAGATTACTTTTGTGCTCCTCAAAGCTGCTACCCATGTCAATGATTGGTGGGAGACTTTCTGTGAGAAAAAGGAAATGGAGGAACCCTAATTATTTATATTCTCACTTGCTTGGGAATCCTTCAAGGATGTTATTAAGGAACAATACTACCATGTTGGAATTTATGACGACATGTATACAAAATGGACCACACTGCGGCAGGAAAGGGACCAAGCAGTGCCATAGTTCACAAATATCTTCCATACCTTGCACACCAAGCTGGGTATCAAAGGTTCTGAGTGAAATATGGTGTTCAATTATCATGATGGTATACATAGATACATCTAGGTAGAAATGGAGTTTTTGGACATTTTGTCCTTAGGATCGGCCTATCGATATGTCGTCAAAATCGAGCAGAAGATTAAACAAAAGACGCGGCAGTTTGGGTCTAGGAACCCTCACAATAGAAGCAGGGAACGAGAAGACCCAACCCACATAACAAAGGACAGAGTAAATATGGATAGCCTCAATAAAACCAGTCTAAGCCACAAGCAAAGAAGGACAATGGAAAGATGAAGAAAGATAGTGGGAAGTGGTGCGACTTCCATAAGAGCCCCTGGCATAACACTGTTGATTTCCACTCAAAGTAGTCATTGCAGGTTTCAACTCTAAGTCAAAACCAGAAAAGGGGAGATGGATCATTGACACAAAACCCAATGCCACTATTTCTACCACCAAGATCCAGCCCGGTGAACATGATGAGCTAGAGGAAGGCAAGCACCTCTTTCATTCATAGATGTGGGTGAAAGGAACTATGTTTCACTTCATTGTTGATAGTGGTAGCCAGAAGAACCTCATCTCAGATGAGGTCATCAATTGTCTGGCCCTACTGACAATACCAAACCCACAGCCCAACACCAATGGATGGCTCCACCAAGGGAGCGATCTTCATGTTAGCCAATAGTGTCTCCTGTCGTACGGCATCAAGCCATTCAAAGATGAGGTATTGTGTGATGTTTCTCCCCTTGAAGTTTGTGATGTTCTTTTTGGACAAACTTATTTATGGAAATGTCATGTTGTATATGATTCTAGGCCTTGTAGTGTTATTATTACTTTGAACAGGAAATTTTATAGGATACCCGAGGTAGTCCCACCTAGTGCCATTTCTTTGATCTCTTCCAAGCAATGTAGAAAGATCATCTCTCAGATTGGGAAGTTTGTCTTCTTTGTGATTCACTCTTAGAGTGAGCGAAAGATTGCAGCCACATCCATGGCCTTCATGGTCGACCTCTCCAAGCAGCAGAAGAAAGTGGATAAGGTCATGGAAGAATACAAAGACATCTTCTCCTCACCTATTGGGGTACCTTTGCACTGTCAGGTCAAGCATTCCATCAATCTGACCCCCAGTGCACCACTACCTAATGGACCAATATATCATCACTCTCTATTAGAAAATGATGAGATCAAGCGTTAGATACAAGAACTTCTCCACAAGGGGCACATCTGACCCAGCTCATTGCCTTGTGGAAGCCCAATCATGCTGGTGCAGAAGAAAGATGAGACTTGGTGAATCTGCATTGATTACCGAGCCCTAAATAAAATCATAGTCAAGAACCAGTACCTGATTCCCTGAATCGACAATCTCCTAGATCAGCTCAAGGGAGAAAAATACTTCAGTAAGATTGATCTAAAGTATGGCTACCATCAGGTCCCAATAGAACAGACAGATGTATGGAAGACTACCTTCAAGTCAAAAGAAGTTCTCTTTGAATGGTTGGTGATGCCCTTTGTTTTGACAAATACCCCAACAACTTTCATGAGGATGATGGATGATATCTTGTGTCCTTTCACCAATTATTTTTTATTGGTGTATATGGATGACATCCTCATCTACAACAAGACTTGGGTGGAACACTTGCAGCACATTCAACAGGTTTTGCACACTCTGTGGCAGCACAAGCTATATGTGAACTTGGAAAAATGCTCCTTCGGCATGGAAAGAGTCGAACACCTATGATACATTGTTGATGCGCATGGTGTGCATGTGGATCCATCCAAGATCCAAGTCATTTGTGACTGGCTAGCCCCAACCATGCTCACTGAGCTTCGAAGCTTCTTAGGCCTCATCAATTTCTATCGCAGGTTCGTGTTGGGATTCTCCCATATTGCATGGGGCCTCATCCAAGTAACCAGAGGTGGTGGTAAGGAAACATTTGTGTGGGGCATGTCCCAACAACAAGAGTCCGTTGATCTGAAGCAACACTTTGTGCTTAGCCCCAGTGCTTTCATTACTCGACCTGCAACAACCCTTTGAAATCGAGACAAATGCTTCAGACTATGTTGTGGGTACAGTCCTCATGTCACTCAGCATGGCCACCTTATGGCCTATCATAGTGAGGCATTATCATATGTCATTCATAAGTACCCTACTTATGACAAAGAAATGTACTCCATTGTGCAAGCCTACCACCAGTAGAAGAAGAATTACATTCTTGGGAATGAGAGAGTCATCCACACTAATCATAAGTCATTGCAGTTCATGCAGAGAGAAGGAAAATTATAGAATGACCTCCATAAGAAGTGGTCCACATACTTGCAATAGTTCCACCTCAACATCAAGTATAAAACAAGAAGTACCAACTGAGTCGTTGATTGCATCAGCCGACCTCTAGTCATGGAACTTGCCACAGTGCTAGACTCTTATGGCCACGTGATCTTCGGATGGCCCCACCTCTATGAGACAGATCCTAACTTTGCCAACACCTATCAGATGTTGGGGACAAACACCATTGTCACTAATTTCCATCTTCAATATGGGTTGTTGTGCCATCTGGGACATATCTACATTCCATCAAGTGAGCAAGCAAAGATGATTTGGGAATCCCACTGCAGTCAGGTGGCAAGGCACTTCGACGTGGAAAAGACAGTGGCAATGTTGCAACGACACTTCTATTGGCCGAAACTTTGACAGGATGTCAGCAAGTATATTTGGTCCTACACTGCCTGCGTTGTTTCCAACAAGGCATGTACACCCCTATGCCTACTCCTAACAAGCCCTGGGAACCCATCTCAATGGACTACATGTCTGGCCTTTTGTCCACCAAGCGAGGAAATGACTGTGTTTTTGTGGTTGTCGATCGCTTTTCCAAGATGGCGATTTTGGTTGCCTGCAAGAAGAGAATCATAGTAGAGGCCACTACCAATCTTTTATTTGAATGAGTGTGGGTACATTTTGGTATCCCACAAACCATTATCTCATATTAGGATAGTCAGTTCCTCAACACATTCTAGTTAAGCCTCTAGTCATTGTTTGACACCAATCTCACCAAATCCACTTCCTTCCACCCCCAGACGGATGGCCAAATCGATGTCATCAACCAGATGATCATGCATATCTTGTTCATGTCCAATTCTAAGAAGCCTCATACATGGGATGAGACTCTTCCCTATGTTTATCATAGCTACAACAAATCCATACATAGCTCAACCGACCACAACCCCTTTCAGGTGGGGTTGGGATTTCAACCATTAGGTCCCATGGATGTTGCACTACCCCTTATGGACATGCTATGACTGAAGCTAACAAAGCCACCCGATTCATTGAGAGGATCCATCACATCGGCCAACAGGTCCAGGATAGTTTACAGAATTCCAATGCCAAGTACAAGTAGCGCCATGATCAACACCGAGTGCCACACAATTTTTAGGTGGGAGATAAAGTTTGGTTGCACCTATAGAAAGAACGCCTTACAGATCCTCATCAAAATCTTCGTCCACTCTTTTATGGACCTTACATCATCACCAAGGCTATGGGTGAAAATTATTTTGATCTCAACACTCCCCCCTTCCTTGTCTTGCACCCAGTGTTCAATGTGGACCTCCTTCGGCCATATTTTCCACCATTATTGGACACCTCAGAGATAGCAGAACAATTCACACCAATAGAGCTCAACCTTGACTGCATGGAACAGGAATGCACTAATCATATCATGGACACATAGGTCAAAGGCACTCGCCAGCAGAGGATCCATCTTTATCGGGTTGTCAAAGTAGGGCATCTCCTGCATCAAGGCAAGTGGCTCACCCGGAGCCAAATTCAGCAGAAATTTTCTCATATGATGGGGTAAATCAATGCAATGGATACCATTGTCTCCTAAGGGGGGGGTATTTATCTAGGAGGATATCAGTGGCCATCCACCTATTCCAACTGGCTCCAAATAGTTTTCTGGCAATTTACTACTTTTAGCATATTTTCGGGTCCCAAACTTTCGGGGCCATTTTGAGGGCCTAAACAACATTTTTTCATGACAAGGAACCTCACTGATAACTGCCTATGACTCTTATTGATCCCACAAAATGAATCTCCTCATCGATACCTTTCCAATGAGCTATCGTGTGCCCTATACGGAGATCGTATGCAAAAGTTACGACCCCGGGAAGTTTATGTACTAACTTACCCCAACAGGGCCCACATGAATTTTGGCACTTCATCTCCTAGGGTTAGGTTTTTGGATTTCTAGGGTTTTTGAATTCATGTTTATTGTAAAAATTCCTTCAGAGACTCAGTGTATTCATCTTCTTGCAAATGAGTGTAATTGTCACATCTCTTCTCAGAGATAAGCTGCCACCATTTTAGCAAGTTTGTTTCCGTCTACATTTTACAATTTAACATATTTCTTATTTAATAGAAGTCTAGTTTTACTGTATCGTTGTTGTTATTCACTGTGTCTTTATGTCAATATTATAAATCTATGTTTTCATTTAGTTCTTCTCATAAATCCGGATCAATCCAGCACTACAGAATCATGTGAAGTCAGTACTAAGTATAGCTACGGAACAAAAAGAAGACTAGGAACAACCCAACTTCCTAAAAATCTTTATGAAAATTGAAGGAGAAATCCATCTTGACGAAGCTAAGCCACCAGAATGGATGTATGCGGAAATCAAAGAGCAAGAATTTGACATATCTAATGATGATAGACCAAAAATGGGTCGGATAGGTGACTATTGGACTGACAAGCAAACAACTGACATAGTCAACCTACTAAAAGAGTATCAAGATGTTTTTGCACACGACTACAAGGACTTGAAAGGGCTTGTAGAGGAAATGGGAGAAATGAATATTGAAGTTATTCCAGGAGAAAAACCAAACAAAAAATGGTCGTAAAAGTTAGTGCATAAATATTAACCGATCATCCAGAAAGATATCAAAGGAATGCTACAAGCAGTTATTATTTACCCTATCGACAAGGAAGAATGGGAAAGTCCCATGGTGGTGCAACCAAAGAAACATGATCCCAAAAAATTAAGAATTTTTGTCGACTTCTGGGGACTTAACAAACAGACTATGACAGATCCATTCCCTACCCCCTTTGTTGATCAAGTCATCAATGAAGTCATTGGTCACAAATCCTATTCATTCATCGATGGGTTATCAAGATATAACCAAGTGCCAATAGAAAAATAAGATTAGGAAAAAACAACATTTGTGTTGGAATTTGGATCTTTCGCCTACAAAGTAATGTCATTTGGACTGAAGAACGCACCAACATTTTTTTCAAGAATAGTGGTTAAATAATTTCAAGAGTATATCTATAAAACTATGGCAGTATACTTTGACGAATGGACAATATATAGTCTATTCAAAAATCACATACGATGGATTTGAATTATGTAAGAACGCTGCAGATAAATTCAACTTTCATTAAATATCAATAAATTTATATTTGCCACACCTATTGGAATCCTTCTAGGACATGTAGTATGTAAATATGGGGTAAAGGTCGACATGGCTAAGATTAATATTATCCTTGATCTAAAACTGCTTGTGAATAAAAAAAAATCAAAATTTTACTAGAACACATTGGATATTATAGGAAGTTTATATGCCAATATTTGAACATCACCTTCCCAATTGACAAGATCTTACAAAAATACATTGAGTTTAAATGGAGCCAAGACTGCCAGGAATCTTTCAAAATCCTAAAGAAGAAGTTGGTCGAAGCACCCATTTTAAAATTTCCAGATTGGTCAAGAAAATTCCATGTCCATGTTGATGCATCCAACATAGTTTTTGAGTCGATATTAGCAAAACCTTATGATGACATAATGATTCATCCAAATGCCTATGCGAGTCGAAAATTGAATAAGGAAGAAATAAACTATTCGACTATGAAAAGGGAAGCCCTATCAATGATTTTTTCTCTACAAAAGTTCTGTCATTATTTACTTGCAAATCCCTTTACATTCTTCACAAATGATCAAGCACTTAAATAATTGGTCAATAAACCAATTCATCAAGGCAAGATTTGTCGATGGTTACTCTTATTTCAAGAATTTGAATTCGACATAATCTTACGACCAGGGAAAAATAATGTCCAACCTGACCACCTATCACAACTAGAAACAGGAGAAGACTTGACATGCATCGATGATGATATTCCTGATGCACATTTATTTCGATTCGAAGCTGAACCTAAGGAATTATAATATATCACCAATTTCCTAGAAAAGGGAAAGGCCCCAGAGAGCCTCCCAACAAACAAAAAGAAAGTTTTATCCCTAAAAGTTGCACCTTTCACAATCATCAATGGATATTTATACAAAATGGGAATGGATGATGTTTTAAGAATATGTGTGCCAAAACACAAAAGGGAGGATATAATCAATCAAGCCCATGCAGGAGCAGCTGGGGGACATTTTCAAGCCGACACAACAGCCAGAAAGATACTACAAGAAGTCATATGGTGGTCGACTTTGCATAAAGACCTTCGAGATCAAGTAAGAAAATGTGATAGTTGTCAGAGGCTCGAACGACCTCTGTGGAAAAATGAAATGCCATTAAGATCAATAAACCCCAATCGAACATTCAAAATCTGGGCTATTGAATTTGTTTGTCCATTTCCAGAGAAGGCAAGAAGAACTGGTGCCAAGTATATCATTACTACGGTCGAGTACATCACTAAGTGGGTAGAAGTTGATCCAATTGAATATTGTACCAAAGAGATAGAAAAAAAAATCATCTATGAGAATATAATTACAAGGTTTGGTTGTCCTTTGATACTAATAAGCGACTAGGCAACTCACTTCTTGAATGAAACAAATAAAGTCCTACTGGAAAAAAATTTAATTGACCATAGAAAAACGATAACTTATCACCCATAAGAAAATGGCACAATCGAATCATTTAACAAAACGTTACACAAAGGACTTACAAATATTTGCGGCATAAACAAAGATGACTAGGATGACAAGATTCCTACAATCCTCTGGGAATACAGATCATCATACAAACGATCGACTGGGAAGACTCTGTTCAAGCTTGTCTATGGACAAGAAGTTGTTTTTCCTTTACAATTTTGGTCCAATTTCGATAGGGTTGTAGGTGTAGCCAAATTTGATGAGAACAAAAGTAGGAATGATGGACTATACCAACTAAACAAGATGGAATAAGAATGGTTAATATTGATCCATCGCCAAGAGGTTCAGAAGAAACAACAAAAAGTGTGGCACGATTGACACATAAAGAAAAAGGACATAAAATATAGAGATTTAGTCTTGTTATATGAACGCCACATAAAAGGAAAACCTAGAAAATTAGAAATAGCATGGCTTGGGCCTTATGTTGTAGAATATATTTGGCCGAATGGAGTGGTCCAACTATGAACATTATTGGGGTAACCATTTAATAAATTAATTAATTGTGCACATCTAAAAAATTACCATGTATAAAAGAAAAGAACCATGTTGGAAAAAATTAGCGAGTTGCCAACAGGAACAGACTAAATCGATTAATCATAGTTATAAGAAATAAACCTTGCTTAAAATTAATAAACCAAAAAATAGTTAGACAAATTCATGTATGGGAAACTGAAAAGGTAAAGTATATAAAGGATAGCCATAACACTAAAGAAAAGCAGCAATAAAGTAAAATGGAGAGAGAAAGCATCCCTTGGTCGAGCCCAAGACAAAGCAACAGAAGATATTCTCAACATTCCACCCCAACAAATGACTTATGACAAATACTCATAAGAAGAGAATCAAGTGAAAGGAGAAATCCGGGAGAAAGAGAGCGTGGTTCAAGTGAGCATAGATCAGGAAAGCGTAGATTGAGTGAGCATAGAACAAGCAAGAATGAATCAAATTGGAATGGAAAAAGATGACGTCATTCATACATAGTTAAAATGAACGAGAAAACAAGTCATCAGCGACATCGACTAAGTGATTCCAATAATGAAGATAGCTCAAGAATACTAGTTTGTCAGTTGATGTATCGACCATGAATAAAACGAGGAGACTTTGTTGGTCAATCCCATGATAACATCGACTGAGGAAACATCGACAGTGGAAAATAAAGTGCATTTAATTCCAGACAGATAAGAGTTGACGACAACATTAATTATCAACCACACGAAAGTGACCATCGTGCATCCTATCATGCAACCATCAATTACACCGATGTGTGTGAAAATAAACAACAAGATCTTGCAATTAATGACCAGAGAGGCATAAACTAATGCCAACCAACTAACGACTTAAACTTCCACTCGCTCGACTCACTCATACCACCAATATTTATGATGGAAAAGAGAAAAATATGAGAACAGTTGGACGCCTCGAACCTGACGCTCTCACCACTAGCTATAAATATGGAAGAATCTTACGACTTTTCCTCATTGTTATTTTTTCCCCCACAGCTAAGTATAGAGTAGAGAGCATGGGCAAACGAACCTGAAAATTTACCAGCCTTGCTCGAAACCAGTAACCAAGATTTGCAAATGTCGAGGATGAGAGGTCAAGTCGGCAGCTCAACAAGAGGATCAAGAGTGAGGAAAGTTTTTGATAGAGCAACCATGATGTCATTGCAAATCTGGATGTATAATATCTGGTTGTCAAATATGGATGAATCAGATTGGAGTAAACACTGGATAAACTTCATAGAATGGGAAATGCAGGAAGGAAGTTGGAAAGAAGAAACCAAATTCCTAAAAAAACAAGGAATTCAACATATCCTTGGAGCCCTACAAGTAGCATACATGGGTCAATGGAAAGAAGAAGTAGAAAAATTCATTTTTAGCCGATATCATCAAGGATACCTCTAGTTGGACTAGCCAATAGAATTAACCGACGGACTCCTATACTGAATCTTGGTCATCCCAAGGAGGGGGCCAAGGTACCTAAGTCAGCCAACACCAACGACTGGAGGCAGTTTTTGATGGGGTCGACAACTGAAAAATCTCTAAGGGGTTTCTTATCAACAAAATTACTAACCTAATAGCCCTATGTACTACCATAATAATTTATTTTTGCTTCACACCAGTAGGTCGGGCGTTCGACGTAAAGATGACAATGGTCGAAGCAATAGCTCAAGTATAATTGAATGCATAAAGGTTCAATTGGGCGGAACACTTGGCTGACATGATCAAAACCAATTGCAAGGAAGTTCAAGATGTAGGCAAGACCATCAAATTTCCTTCACTACTAAACTGCCTAGCAATGGAATAATATGGGTCTGTCAGAGAAGCAACATTCACATCGAAGAAAACCCCAATAATGGAAAAGTACAGAGTCTTCTCCTCTAATCAATCAGATACATCAAACTCACTTCCACCAGAAGAGATATTCTGAATGTGGGTCATAGGATTGAAATATAGTACCCACAAATGGAGGGTCAAACAAGTAATCCATCGAGCACTTCCATCTCCTTGTCATATTAAAATTGAACTCGACTACAAAAAGCTATGGTGTGGAGTCGTGTCAGCACCAGAACCAAAAGCACTGCACTACCAGCCAATAGTGGAAGAAATCTTCACAGAGTTGGAAAGACAAATTAACCAAAAATTAGAAATTCTAGCTAAAGCACAACAAACAGGGGTACCTGTAATATTTCCATTGACTGACAGGGAGCAAGAAGAAGAAACAAAAGCATCTCTTTAAATAGTTCCTTTTGTCGAAGACTTAAAAGATCTAACGGTCGTACCTACAAATCCTTCCCCAGGAAAAAGAAAGAAACCGACCAACAAGAACAAGGGGAAGAAGGTTGCCGAGACAAAAGCACTAGAGATCGACACCAAGGATATTTGGATAGAAACATTCCAGTTGGAGGCAGGCATCAACTTCAATGACCCCATTATCCAAGAGAAAATGACAAGTATTACCACCACAATCGCTGAGAAGCTGAAGAAAACCTGAAAAGACATTGTTGTCATGAAGAAGATATATAGTTCCTAGGTCGAACAAGAAATGAAGGAGGCATTCCAAAAAGATAAAGAACAAAAGCAGCAGGTCAAAAATATCAAAAGCACTCTTAGGAAAAATGAGACAAGTAGGACAAAAAGGAAGAAAAACCTAGAGAGCACAACAACTTATGTCAACCCAACAAATATCATTGTAAACACAACAGAATGAGAAATAAGTCCAAGAGTAACACCAAGTAAGAAAAGGACCTCTGATGTGGCAATTGACTTGACCAGGGAATCACCTCCATCAGAACCGGTTTCGATTGAAGAATAACTGTCATCAAAGAAAAAGAAGAGGTAGCTCATAATCAATGAATCATCTGAAGCAACAAATTCAGATCAGTTGGTCGAGGTGGATGATGTTGAGATAGAAACTCTCAACATGGAGCAGGAGGATTCGGTCGAGGAAATCGACACGGAATTGATACAACAACAGTCGACTAGAAAACCAACATCACCATAACATCCATTCGAATCAATACAAGTCGATGAGTCGACCATCCCAACACAAAAGAAGATAGTCCATCCATTTGAGGCATTGGATGAGTAGGAAGAAGTATTAAGGATAGCCGAGACACATCGGGTTGAGGTTGACTAGAGTACCAAGGAATCATAGCCAAAAAGCAACATCCCTAGCATACAAATGAAGAGCATTGAAAGTTTGCAGCCTAAGAGGCCTTTAACTGAGGAAAATCCTATTGATCCTGATCCAATTATCACAGAAGGGCCAACCCAATATCCCCAAGACAAACAGGATATGGAGGTGCAAAACAATCAACAAGAGAAAACAAAAAAAGATCAAACGGATGAACAGGGCATTCTGACGACACAACAGACAACGTCAAACGAGGGCCAGCCATCAAAATCTGTAGACAAAAGAAGGAAAAAGAAGACTCCCATGATCACTATTAAAATGATTGGAACAACTACTCCATTAGGTCCCATGGTTGAGGCCTCGTTCAACCTGACCACTATTTCCGACAAACACTTATTCAACTTACATGAAGCCATTTCAAAAGAGTCACCAAGGAGATGGAAGAAGGTGATCAAAGAAGGAAGTTGAGTCGAGATATTAAAGCGAGAGAAAAAGAACATCTTGGAGGGATGCAGAGAAGCAGTCAAATTGCACGAGAGGATAGATCAGTTACTAGAAGTACATAACCCCTTAGAAGAATTTAAATATCTTATTGATAGAATGATAAAAACCAGTATGGAATACCAACAAAAAGTAGTGGCTCTGAAAAAAGAAAAAGAAGAATTCAAACAACAAGATGACTGAGTTTCCAAGGAAGTTCAAATAGCTCAGGAGAAGATGGAAACAACCTTAGAAATAGAACGAAATAATCTGAAAGGCTTCAAGCAGAACCTCGATAATCTGACCAAACAAGATAGCATACTAAATTATGTGGTAAGTGAGTGGGCAACTCATTTTGTAGAGGAATTCAGTAAAAGTCGGATACAAAAGGCTACAGTCAAAAGTATAGTCAGAGAAAGAAACTTAGCCACTGATATCAAAATTAAAGAATCCCTCACCAAACAACTGACAAAAGAAAAATAAATGGAGATGCAACTTTCCCAACAAGAACAGGAATGGAAAAAGGAAGGACACAAATTGCAATTGGAAACCGACCAAGTAGCCAGTCATCTCAGCTACCTCAAATATAAAATGTAGGCCGTAGAATAAAAATTCGAACAAGATTCGGGTACGTTCCAAACATCAATTATAACAGAGAAAGTCAACTTTATTACCCAGTCCAAAGTACTAAATCTGCAAGAACAATAGGCAATTGGCACATGGTGTGACTTCATCCAAAAAACAAAGCAGTCATCCCCTAGCATTATTCAAACTGCCTTTAAAGTCAGTACCGAAAGGGAAAAGAGCAAGGAAGCCGACGACACTAGTGGCGAAAATCCAGAAATAACAGAACAGTCAAAAATAATACTTTAATTCGGTTGACCATATAAATACTTTGTCTCATCTTCTTACATGTTTCTCTTTCTCTCTTCATCTTCTACTTCTCCATATTGTAATTTTGTAATCAAAGTATGGAAAATTATTTTGTATAACCCCCACTTGCTTGGGACGAGCGAGGAATTAAGGTGGGGGGAGATGTTATAGGGGCTAGTCGACTCTGTCAACTAGACCCGATGGTCAACTTAGAACTAGTCAGTCGACCGACGTAGTTAGAACTAGAGGACGGTCGGAGTACCTGTTAACCGACAAACCCATGTAGTTAAGTAGTTAAAACTGCCTGAAAGAGGTATAAACAAACAAGCACATGAAGGCTCAATTAGCTTCATGTGAGAGGTTGTATGTAACTGTGTTGTATTTTTCTATCATATAATAAAAGGACTGTTCTTTGGGATCTCATTACTTGTGTATGTCTATATCTATGTCTATGTGTATGCATGTATCTCTATGATGTCTATGTAAGGATATACTAGTAACTCTCCCTACTTTTCCCTAGATTACAACATAACCTAACTTTTGGATCACATTGCTAGATAATTGATCAGTGCTCAATACTATATATTCTAGGTGTCTTAGCTCTTGATAGTAGAATGAATACCTTGGAGATTAAGCCAATTGCTTCTAAATCTTAGGACACCAACTCTTGTGAAAAATCATCTCGAAGGACAAATTGAGGATTGTCAATTTTCTTAGGTACCATCTATGTCCAGTGTGTTGAATATCTCGAAAAAAATATCTTTACAAGTCCTCTACATTCATTGGCTAATGTAACTTCTTTGGAGATAGTAGAACTCAGAAAAAGTGCATTCAATGGGCCTATCAATCCTAATTTGGGGGATATTCCTAAGATATTCCTAAGATATTGGCACTAAGTCTAAGCATAAACAATTTATTATATAACATGCATGTCATTTTAAGGTTCGCTTTGATAGAGCTTCATGTGAGTGAAAACCTATTTGGAGGGTAGATACCACAAGAGTTCTTCAACTGGCCTGGTTTGACTTTGCTAGATATGTTTTACAAGATATTTAGTAGAAGAATCATGTGGAATTTGAGAAACCTATGATCTTTACAACATCTGAATCTAGCTGAGAACAATTTATACCTAAACCCTTTTCCAAATATAAG
>JASDQU010687890.1:43456-64271 GCA_032191745.1 Picea mariana
CTAATGAGCTCTAGTATTTCCTTCCTCTCTTTCTCGGTGGTCCCCTTTCCTATATTGACCATTCTCGGATCCATCTCTGTACCGATATTGAATTCCAAGGCTTCCTTAGCTTGCTTATTGGTTCTTTTTCTTTTGAAAACATCATGCCTGTCAAGAAGGTTTTCTAGAGGAATACAACCCTTTGGTAAGGTATTGTTTTGTAGGTTGATGACTTCTAAGTCCATAGAATCGGCCAGGAATGAAATTTGTGAATATGTAAATTCTTTGCTATTTTCCATGAATCTGATAATTTGATCGTCATCCTCGAACACCTGCCAATGCTCCAGATTGTCGGGGATAGAAGGTCTAAAAAGAACCTCCATTTTGCATAGGTGGTGAAGAGGTCCTTTGCATGGTTGTAAAGTGGAGGATGAGACAGCCAGAGCATCAGCCACGTGGTTTTCTTCTCAAGGAACAACTTCAATTGATATCTTTCTGAAGGATTTTTAAAAGGTCTGAGCCACATCTCGATACCTTTTCAACTTCTCATTCTTAGTGGCAAATTTCATCAAAACTTGCGATACAATGAGGTATGAGTCCCCTTTTACTTCCAAGATTGTAACACCTTTTTCGATTTCTAGATTAAGTCCCAGAATCAAAGCTTCATATTCAGCCACATTGTTGGTGCAACAAAATTCCAGCCTATATGAATGGTAGAAGATCTCACCCGAGGGGGTTGTTAAAACTACTCCAGTGCTTGATCCAAAGCTCAAGTGTAACCCATCGAATTCCAAGGTCCAAATTCCTTCTATTTCTTCAATAGTGTACATATCCAACTTCCCTTCCTGAATGAACCAATCATTTAGACTACTATTGATGCATAAAAGTTGATCATTTACCTCATTGGGGGTCTTGACTGGTGATCCAACAAAAGGCTCATTATAGATGGTAAAAAATCCTCCTTCAGGATGAGGGATAATGGCTCTGGACTGCTATTTGTGAGTGCTTCCATTTAAGTGTTCAATGAGGCCATTGCGAAGGATAATCCCAAAATTATTTATATCGTTTATGATGACCACATTTATCAAGAAAGGAGCACTGGGGCAATAGTCAAATGCCACCTCGAGGTTGTTAATGATTCCTTTTGAGAAATTATCTCTGGTGTTCGCTCGTGAGATCTTCAGATCCAATTGATGCATGACTGCTTCTGTCATTATATTGGTTCCAGCTCTTGGGTGCAGAAGACAGTTGTGAAGGATAAAATCTTTGACCCGGAGGGAGACGTAACTCACAGACTTTAGAAATAGGGTGTCCCACCTGGTGAATAAAAAGAGAGAAGTCTTCAAGAAGATTTGGCTCAACATCTTTGGGTGATACATCCCTAACTTCATCCTCTGAATGGGCACTTTTAAACAGAGGTTCTTGAGAAGAGACAACACTCTCATGAGAAAGGATCCATTTCCTTTTGGCGGGAGCTAGTTCGGTCTGGAGGATGCTTGGAGGTTCAGGTTTTGTCATAGGTTCATTACCCGGATCCCATAGTTCACAATTTTGTGTTAGGTTTCTTTGTTGAATGTATTCATCAAAATCAAGATTCCTTTCAATTTGAAAGTCCAAGTCTTGCACTTCTTCTAAAGTTGTCGGTGACCGGTCCTTAATGTTGAATTGCAGGGTTCCTTCGAAGGAAGACAAGAAGTGATCGATGATGGCTTGTTCTGAGCCCACCTTTGACCGGATCCTTTTAAGGAGAAGGTTGAAACTATCACTGAAATCTCTGATCCTTTAACATGGTCCTTTGCAAATGTTGAAGTATTGAGAAAAAGGAGTCTTGTGAATGTTCACTATCACACCACCTTATTTTAAAGGCTTTTTGTAGTTCTTCAGGGTTTTTTATGCTTCCCTTGCGACACCTATCAATCCAAACTTTAGCATCTCCTGTAAGGGAACTTGCAAAGAGCCTCATGAAGACATCAGGGTGATCTTGACCAGCCAAATGAAAGTCAACACCGTCGCAGAAATGGGTCCAATGAGAGTTTCCAGGGGTGCCCTTTCCTGAAAAGAAAGGTAGCCAAGAGTTTGCATCTGTGGGTAAAACCTTGGATGTTGTTAAAGTCAAAACAGTTGAAACTCTCTGAGTGATACCATTTGTGAGGATTTGGATTGATTGGAGGCATAGGGTTTGTTAGAGTGATGGTTGCCACAATAGCGGGATTTGAATATTGTCACCCGCTACGGGTCGTCATTGATGGAGTCGCCAGATAGTTTTCTTGAAACTATTAAAGAACAAGGGAATAAAGTCTAGTGGAGTCACCATGTAAGATTGTAAGAGAAAAGGTCTTTGAGGCAAGGCTTACCAAAAGATTTGTCGTTGAGAAAGATTGACTCAGTGTTCCCCGGCAATGGCGCCAAAAATGTTATCGCACAGTTTGTAGCTAAGAGAAAAGGCTATAAAGTAGAAGGCCAAACTGGCGTAACAGGGACCTACCCCACCCAATGTCACCACAATGGGGAGGTCCTTTCTATTTAGGGAGGCTAGTCCCAAGGGAGACGTCCCTGGAAATTTGGGGTTTGAAAGGGAAAGGCTCAAAGGATTAAGGCTATTTTCCCCTTTCACAGATTACCGCCCAAAGAGATAGTCAAATAAAGTATAACCATGGAGAAGGCACCTGCTTGTGAGACAAGACAACATTAAAACTAGTACGTGCAATAATGGTTAATACTTCATAAATCAATGACTATCTAAATTCAATATATGAGCAAATGCAACAGTAAATATTGACGAAGTCAATGTTTGCAATAATGACACTGGAAATATAATGTTACTTGTCAGTAAATATTAGAACAATATAACATCCAATGAATATAATCAATCCTTGAATCAAATCATCATTCAGTTGCTCACATATAATATATTGCTACGTCAAGATGAAATATCCTAGGGGTGACATCAACTTTTAGGGCTAGTTGTTAGTTAGGGTTTCAAGTTTATAAGGTTTTGAAAGTTTGTTTAGTCACTATCACTTCAACGCTAGAGTCTAAGGATCAGTGCCTAATGGTTAATGGAGTCAACAAGTGATGGATGCAAGAGTTGAAGGGTAAAAGTTTTCTAAGGACTAGAGGGTAGGTTTTCAAGGTGTTGCTAAAGCAGGGCCTTAAAAATAGAAACCCTAAGAGAGAAAATCCACTTGGTGTTGCAAAGGCAAGGCCTTGTGCTCTCTCCTCTTTCCGGATAAACAACTAGCACAATAAGGAAAAATTAACCAAGACAAGAGGTTTTGATGAGGGAAATGGTGCTAAAACAAGGTCTTTCAACAAACCCTAGATTGGTACGGCCCTAGTGTAGTAAGCCTAGGCTAAGGATGTCTCACTCTTCTTGGCTTCCAAAAGATACGACTAGCATAAGGAATGAAGAAAACAAGTGTAACTAATGCTAGGCTCTATTTTCTTATTCAATGGTTTAAGGTCTCTTTGTCAGGGGACATGAGACAACAACCTACTTGTGTAGTTGTCCCTTATGGTTTTGATTCAACAATATATAAGTAATATGCAAGAGATTTAAACTACAACCATTCAAAGAGAAGTTTTGCAGATAAAACACTTACATTTCATGAAGAAATATCCAAGCAAACCCTAGTTGTAACACCTTCCTTCCAAAGAAACACCATAAATGCCAAGAAAACTTTTCCTTCAAAATTTACACCTCACTATTTCAGCCAAAAACCCCAATAGGGCGCTAAAAATCAGATCTCACTTGATGAGTGAGTTGTGTTAGGTCCAAAATGAGGGAAAACATCCTCAATTTATATCATCCAATGACCTCTAATTTAAAAATTAGGTCATTAAAACAGCCGACAAGGCTGACTACTAAAATCATATTGTTTTTACATTTAACTGCTAAATAAAAGCCTAAATGAGCAGTAAGCAGGACGTCTAGCCCCTCTGAGGGAGACGCTGGCCCTTTTTAGGGAAAAACTCAGCACTAGAAGGAAAACGTTGGCCCTCTCTGGGCCTCCAAACTCTGCCACACATGCCAAACTTCCCTGTAAAGATGCCACATGCTGGAGGTGACGTCAAGGATCTCTGGAGGACATCCTGGTCAACAGAGGGACGCGTTCCACCTGCAGTGGGTCAACCCCCTAGGGCTGGGCTCAACCAAGGAGTCCTGGATGAAAATGTCCTTCTTCTTCTTTCGTGCAAATGCTCGATCAATAATTGTCCTGTATCTACCCATTATGAGGTCCCAACAACCATCTGATGGGCTCTTCAGCCCCATGGAGGTCTGAACTGATCATCTCCCCATGTGTACCTATCCACCTAGTACATGTCCGTCGAGTATGGTCATGCACATCAAAAACTTCGCCCTCCATGGGCTCATTAGTCCTCGGGATCATAGCAATGTCAATCATATTTCATCATTAGTTTTATCAAATGCATGCATAAGACCCCATCTAATAGTTCAAAGACATTACACTGACCTACTATACAAAGCTGAAGAAAAAGACAAGGTAACCTATTGGGCCAACATCCATAAGAAAAGGAAAGTTCCCAAAGGATATCATCCAAGCCATGTAATACGAGGTGGTGTGGTCTAAGGATGCCCAGACATAGTGAAAACCAGGGGTGGATATTATCCGTGGGTGCCTTTGTAGGGTGATTTAATTAATATGGTAGAGAATCAAATTTAAAATTAATATGCAAGAAACTAATAAGGTTCTTAATTAAGATACTTTGTTTTTCTTGCCTAAATATTTTGTATATAAACTTTACGAGGTAGTGGGAAAAAGAAAAATTAGAATATAAGATATCTAATAAAGTAGAAAGAACAATTAAAATATAAGATACCTAATAAACAAAAGTTGATTATAAATGCCAAGACAAATATTGAAATATTGAGATAAAGTTAAAATTCCAAACAAAAATTTCTAATGTAAACTTTACTAGGCAATGGTGAAAGCAACAATAAGAATAGAAGATACCTAATAAAGAAGAAGAGTTAATTGTAAATGCCCACACACATTGGGATAGAAAAGTTCAAAATGCCTAACAAAAATTTCCAAATGAAATATTTGGCGATCTCTAACATATGACTAAATATTTTTATAGTAATATAATTGATACCATAATAATTAATCCATATTAATACTATTTCAATCAAAGAGAAATTGAAAAACTAGTATAAGATTCACTATATATGGGTATTATAAGTTATTTTAGTTAGACAATATGATATAGGAAATATAACTATAAATATTATAATTCAAGAATAAGTATTTTTTTTATTTTTTTTTGTAAATAAAAGTGGATCCTAATATTAATGCCAATTGAAAGCTTACAAAACCTACAGCTTATCTGTGTACACATAAATGCTTGCAGCTGAAGGTAGAATTGTTGGTGACAACATTACATTGCTCTTCATGATTTTCCCAAAGTCCAAATCCTTGAAACCTTCGGATCATATCAACGGTCCACAATGGCCTGCAACCAATGGCTCAGATCTTCTTCGTGACTTTGTGTATCGCATTGTCAGAATATTGGCTTGCTCTACTTTAACGAAACTCTAACCCTTGAACTTGCATCAGATCAACGGTCCACGACCTTCCGTGATCCGATGACTATGGTCAAATCGCGAGTTCACATTTCTCGGCTCTTGGCTTCTCCCGATTTCGGGATAACGAAATACTGAGTTTTCCCCTTTTTCCGATACCCAAACTTGCGAGTCCTTCGAGACCAGATCAACGGTTCAATTCTCCTCGTGCTCCAACGATCCAGATCCTCTATCGCATTTCGCGATTTCGCGTATCGCGACTTCGCGACTTTGGAAAACATCTCCCTCCATGCTTCAGACTCTTGATTGCCGAGTTCCCAAAATATTCTCGCGTAAGATCAGTGGGACGAGATCGACAGTCCAGATCACCTCGTGCTCCAATGGTCCAGATTCTCTCTCGCTTTTCGCGACTTTGGGACTTTGGAAAACAACTTCCTCCGTGCTCCGGACTCCCGAATGTCGATTTCCCAAAATCATCTGTCGGCTGTTGATCTTCTGTGTTAATGCTTATGGTCACCCTCTCTCCTGAGCTTCTGATCATTTCTAACTTGAAAGAATTTCTAAGTAATCAAAGGCGACACCCCGTCCGGGTTAGGGCCGTCCAGCTGGGGAAGCTCCTTGCATTGGAGCCAGAGGGGTGAGCTTTGGGACTGCATGGAATCGTGGAGAATGATTTGTTGCATAGAGTCAACCCCTGCATTGGGCAGTCTGTCCGCAACTTTGTTTGCACTTCGCCGAATGTGTGAGGGGGTTAGAGTTAGAGAGGGTCTGNTCTAGATCCATTTGCACTCCTTTGATAATACCCCAAATTCCTGTTGAATTATTGGTGTCGCATCTAAGATTTTCTGCAATGAGGCTTTGAATTTGGCGCAAGATGTTTCTTATAACAGTTCCATAGCCTGAGTGACCTAGATTTCCTTTTGATGTGCCATCAAAGTTGACTTTATGGAAGCCAAGTGGGGGGGGACCACTTAGAGGGATCGAGGGATTTGGAATTTAGGGGGGGCTTTTGAGGAGGGGTGGAGTGTGAAAATGAGAAGCCCCAAGAGTTAAGGAGTTTGAGCTCACTTGGATCAGTGGGGAAGTCTTCCTGGGTCCACAAATGAAGCTGAAGAGCTTCCTGGAGATGTGAGAGGATTGTGTTCCAGAGGAGGGTGGGAGGAGAGGGCTGAGAATGAAATATTCTTTTGTTCCTTTCTCTCCATAGTTGTCAAACTATGAATCCTGTTAGGAGTTGCCAGGTTCTGTTCAGGATAGGACTTTTGAAGGAACCGAAACCCCAATCCCTGATTGTGATTATGATGTTGTTTTTAACTCGTTTGGTTCTTCTCATGAGCTGAGTGGCTTGGTTCCAGATGTCCTCACTGAGTGGGCAGTTGTTTAGGAGGTGCTCCATGGTTTCTGCTTGGAGATGGCAGAGATGGAAAATCAAGGGGGCAATGAAGCCTCTTCTTTGAAGATTGTCCCAGGTTAAGATATTTTTCTATAGTAGAAGCCAGAGGAAAGTAGATATTTTGGGCTAGAGTTTTGATTTTCATATTGTTGTCCAAATGCTATCTTTTTGAAGATTTTGGAATTTCTCCTGTACAGTGTACAATAAATGTAAATGAGTTTTAGGTGATTAAATGGAGAGGACTCGATGATAATAACGTTCTAACTCAGAAATCTGGACTAGCATGCATAAGCAATTGAGATCTGGAATCAAATTCAGTCAGCAAGTTGGAGTAAGGGTGAATAGAGGGAAGACTTTGGTGAGGAGGGTGTAGAGTTCTTCTATGGACATCAGGTCTTCCAGCAACCTAAGGAGGAAAAAAGTCAAACACAAGATCCTCTTGAATTCAAATTTCAAAGAAACTGAAAGAAATTATAACAACACTATAATAAAACATTCATCATAATACAGTTACAACAATCCATGTGAATCAGTCAATCATGAACTCTCTCAGTATTGGAGGTAAAAAGATGGGGTAAGAAAGATGACTTAGATTAATCAAGAAGTCTCAAATCAAGTACATAACTAGAGAACCAGAGTTCTTCCTCAAAATATTACAATAGCAGGGAGCCTAGCTCAACCATTTGACCCTTAACAAAAAATTAAAACTACATACATATACTCAGAAATGCTGCAACCACCAGGAGCGTGATCGAGCCCCTGTATTCAAAGTTTCTAGTCTACGCCTTCTCTGTCAGACTGCGCATGCCTTCTCATGTCAGACGCGATCCCAACTCAGTTATGTGCTTTGCAGGAAAAAACAGTCCACCAGGAAGCTTCGGATGGATAGTCTGTCTCCACGACCGCTCTCTACATGTTTTCCATTTATGGGGTGAGACGAGGTCTCAACTGCTGCCCCCATCTTCAATAACTGCCTTCATCGAGATCAGGATGAGGCCTGACACCCATGAATGCTTCAGGTGGTGCCCACGACTTCTGCAAGTCAATATTGATGCCTTGAGGCCACACAGATCTTCTTCTATGACCAATACGAGCGCTTTCGGCCTTTGGCGCAACGCCTCTCCATCGCTCCCTCCTGCATGTGACCTCGGGTCATAACTCGGCGCTTATATCCAAAGGCGCTTCGGGATTTCATCCTTTGGGAGTCTTGTCTCCTCCCCAACCAGAAAAACCTCCTTTATTCCTCGCCCTAAACCCACCAATCCCGCCCCTCCTACCACTCCCCTCAAGATCAATAAATTAGCCTAGGAAGAAATTGTTGAATGCCAACTCAAGGGTATTTTCTATAACTGTGATTAAAAATATTTTTGAAGGCACAAGTGTAAGGAAAATAATATTTTTATGGCTATTTATGAGGATGCTCCTTAAGAGGAGGCATATGTTTCACCTATGGAACTATGACTTGTGGAACTACGCCCTCTGGAACTATGACCTCGGGAACTATGACCTCTAGAACTACGCCCTTTGGAACTATGACCCGTGGAACTATGACCTATGGAATTGTGACCTCTGGAGCTATGACCTCTAGAACTACCTATGGAACTATGACCCATGGAATTGTGACCTCTAGAGCTACGCCCTCTGGAACTATGACCTCTCGAACTATGACCTCTAGAACTACGCCCTCTGGAACTATGACCTTTGGAACTATGAATTGTGGAACTGTGACCTGTGGAAATATGACCTGTGGAACTATGCCCTCTTGAACTATGAGCTCTAGAACTACGCCCTCTGGAACTATGACCTCTAGAACTATGACCTATGGAACTACGCCCTATGGAACTATGACCTATGGAACTGTGACCTGTGGAACTGTGACCTCTGGAACTACACCCAACATTAACTACAAGTCCATGCCTTTAACTTTAATGGTGAAATATTAAATCAAATGGTTACCATTGTATGATATAGTATTATGTGTGGTGAATTATGTAAATGCACATATACAGAAGCCAAATGCACATATATGGAATCTCTCTTCTGTATATGCATATTTCCGGAAGCTAAAATGCACATAAAAGGAAGCTCTCTTCCTTATATGCACATTTACGGAAGCCAAAATGCACATATACGGAAGAGAGCTTCCGTATATGCACATTTTGGCTTTTGTGTATGTGCATTTTGGCTTTCGTAAATATGCATATACAAAAGAAAAAATGTGCATATACAGAAAATGCACACATACAGAAGGTATCTTCCGTATATGCACATTTTGTCTTCCGTATATGTGCATTTATGGAAGACAAAAATGTGCATTTACAGAAGAGAGCTTCCGTAAATGTGCATTTTGGCTTCTATATATGCGCATTTACGGAAGCCAAAATGCGCATATACTCTCTTCTGTATATGCGCATTTTGGAAGAGAGCTTTCGTATATGTGCATATATGGAAGTGGTTGGCTTCCGTATATGCGCATATATAGAAGTGGCTCGATTCAGTATATGCCCATATCTGGAAGTGGTCGGCTTCGGTGTATGCACATATACGAAAGTCGACCACTTCTGTATATGCACATATACATAAGCCAACCACTTCCATATATTGTAAATATATGGAAGTGGTCGTGCATATATGGAAGTGGTCGGCTTCCATATATTGGCATTTACAAAAGTTGAATATGCACACTGGATTCCATATACAAAAGTCGTGCATATATGGAAGTAGTCGGCTTCCAGTCTGTGTGCATATTTGAATTTTGTAAATGTGCATATATGGAAGCCGATCACTTCCATATATGCACGACCACTTCCATATATTTACAGATATGGAAGTGGTCGGCTTCTGTATATGTGCATATACAAAAGTGGTCGACTTTCGTATATGTGCATATACGGAAGCCGACCACTTCCAGATATGGGCATATACAAAATCGAGCCGCTTCTATATATGCACATATATGGAAGTCGACCACTTCCATATATGCACATATACGGAAGCTCTCTTCCAAAATGCGCATATACAGAAGCTCTCTTCTATATATGCGCATTTTGGCTTCCGTAAATGTGCATATACCGAAGCCAAAATGCACATATACGAAATATCTCTTCCCTGAACGCACATTTTTGTCTTCCGTAAATGCGCATATACGGAAGACAAAATGTGCATATATGAAAGAGAGCTTCCGTATATGTGCATTTTCTATATATGTGCATTTTGTCTTTTGTATATGCGCATTTACAGAAGCCAAAATGTGCATATACGGAATACGGAAGCCAAAATGCGCATATACTGAATCTCTCTTCCATATATGTGCATTTTGGATTCCGTAAATGTGCATATACGGAAGAGAGCTTCCTTATATGTGCATTTTTGCTTCTGTAAATGTTCATTTATAGAAGCCAAAATGTGCATATACAGAAGAGAGCTTCCATATATGCGCATTTTGGCTTCCGTATATGCGCATATACAGAAGAGAGCTTTCATATATATGCATTTTGACTTCGGTATGTGTGCATTTAAGGAAGCCAAAATGCACATATATGGAAGCTCTATATATGGATATAGAGCTTCCGTATATGCGCATTTTGGCTTCCATAAATGCGCATATACGAAAGACAAAATGCGCATATACGGAAGGAAAAATGTGCATATACGGAATAGAGCTTCCGTATATGCGTATTTTGTCTTCCGTATATGCGCATATACAGAAGTCAAAATGAATATATGCGCATGTTTTTGATGAAATTTGGAGGAAAGGTAGAGGAAGATGTCCTCTAAAACATATAAAAAATTCAAACTCCAACTCCAAGAATTGAAGCCCCACTGGTCAAAATACTAAGCCCATGTTACTATAAAAATATGGAAATTGTCGTGCGCTAGCTTCAAACAAACAAAAATATAAATGAATTTGTTTTAGGGGGCATGAAGTGATGTGTGGGGGGGGTTGTAGGATTTATAAAACCCTAGGAATGTTTCTACATCATATATGTGATCTCATCAATGTAATAGTTCTTGCTTCTAGGTCTTGTGGGTTTGTACCCACTTCTATGACTTTTCATAACCTATAGCACTTGGTTAGTGTAAACCAACACACACACACACACAGAGAAATTGTACCTAGAGGTGTGTCATTACTGAGATCTATTTCCTTCCACTTAAAGAATTTGACTCATTTTTTCCCTTGTTCATGTACTCGAGAGTCTCGTAAAGACCATCCTCTCTTCACATAAGGATTTACTTCTAATTTCGAGATTCTCAATATTATTACATAGAATTTAATTCACTTAGAAACATTCACAACTATGCAAATTCATATATTATCACTCCACAATTCAAGGAACATATGTCAAAGAACAAATCTCCTCGTACTCTCATTGAAGACATTGATAAAACATTCACACAAGCCTCACATGGTTCAACATAGTCCTATAAAAAGTTAATAAATATATAAAATATAATAAACAAGTAAATACTCTTGTTTATTTAGGGTTACAAAATACAATTGCAATGAAGGATAATACTAACACCCTATCAGTCCTACTCTCCATTGACCATCCATGGGCTCTCATCCTCTTAAAATTAAGTATCAATCTCTTATAGTCATTCTTTATTTATCCTTAATCCTTCTAACTTATGTAACAATTCAGTTGACGACTCTTCCTCTTCTAACTATGGTCACTACTCTAATTGCTCCATCTCCATGCTCATGTTTGTTCATCTTTTTAACTGCCACATTGTTCCATTTATTAATATGGTTCCTTATCCATCTATCAGCATGACATCATTTTTTTATCACGTTCTTTTCCTTTGACCATTGAATGAATCTCCTCATCTTGTGGGTTTGGCCACCAACACTCCTTAAGGCAATCTTGTAGCTCATTAGTCCCTTTGCAAACTTTAACTTCCTCCCATCCTCAAGACATATTAACTCTACCTTTGGTTTCCAATGGCACACTAACAATAACTTGGCATATTGTTGCCTTATCATCATCTCCTCTTGAACTATGGCTTCTTCCATGATGAGTCATAAGATGAGGCATCCTTTAAAATTAGTCCAATATCTCTTTGAGCATAATAGTGACTTTCATCAATAATCGATGGCTAAATTTAATACCTATTGATATTTCTAAACATTTAGGAATATTTACTCAATCAAGCTAGAAGACAAGTTAGACTTTTAGAAACTAAGATGTATAAAAAGGAGGAAATGAGTCAACCTTTGTCAAACTCCTTGATTTTACATGAAGTTTAATTAGTTTCCTATTAATTAGAATAAAAGGACATAAACTCTAATACTTTTTGCCTCTAACAATATAATAAAAATATCCCAAAACATTGTCTTATGTACACTTTGTATATCTCATTCTATAAGCATAATTATCTTCCTCTACACTTTAACATATAGAAGACTTCCACAAAATTGTGATGAAATCCTTAAAACTTGAATCCATATTATCTACTTTAAAAATATAAAATTCTACATTCAAGTCATCCATCATAAGAGATTTATATTTGTGACACTTTTCACTTTTGTAGTTGTAAACGGTTGTTTAATTGATCTCTTAAGTTAAAAATAACATAGGTGAATTCTCTCTTTTATCTTTAATTATTAGTTTTCTTGAAATTCTGAATAACAAATGATTTTTCTCATTTATCTTTAGTTTTTTTGAAATTCTAATAATATTTTATTATATGATTTTACTCCTAATTTTTCAACCTTATACATAAATACAAAAATCTAAAATACATATAAAATTGATTCTTATACATAAATACAAAAATCTAAAATACATACAAAATTGATTTTATTGTATTTCAAATAATATTTTTTTTAATTCTTTTTTATTTAAAATCACAAAATCATTTATTTAAATAATTAATTTATATTAAATATTTTTTTAAACAGATTAACATATTTCTTTTAAAAAGATAATAATAATTTCATTTAATTTTCAATACAATAATTTTGTTTAATTTTGGATACCATATATTATCAAATATGTAATAATTTTTATTATTTTATTTTATTTTTTAAATAGTTCAATTGTCATAAATAAATATAAATATAAAATGTATATTATCAAATATGTAATAATTTTTATTATTTCATTTTCTTTTTAAAATTGTTAAAATGTCATAAATAACTATAAATATAAAATAATGTGAAATAGCAAAAAAAATTTTAAAAATAAATATTAAATTATAAAAACCATTTTTTAATTTCATTAATATATTAATAAAAACCAATCCACTTTTGTTCATTTAAATAGTAAACATTTATTTTCATTAAATATATATTTTGTTAGTTTAAATGATTTAATGTTTATCTTAATCTATAAAAACTCAAATTTTTACCATTCACATTTCACTAGTTTTCAAAAAATAATTAATAAAAACTTAATTTAAATCCAGAAACTTAAAATTTTATTTCAATTCCCTGCAATCACTCAGCCACGATGTCTTCAAGTTCCTCAAGTCACCCAGCGAAGGCAGCAACGTGTCCAGCAAAGGGCCCCCTACATACAAAACTTCCAAATCACTTAGCTCTACAATTGCATTTGGCAATTCTTTTAAATTTGTCCCTCACAAATTTAAAATTTAATGGGCCAGTTGAGGCAGCAAAAGGAAGTGTCCATTCTGATATCTATTATCTACAAGTCCCCTTTGAAAATATTTTTTGTTATGCACGTTCCTGTGCCCACCGATAATTTCCAAGTCCCCTTTGAAAATCACTAGTGTTATGCACGTTCCTGTGCCCACCGATAATCTCAGAAGACATCGCTCTTGCAGGTGATTCTCGCTCTCCAAAAACCATTCGGACTCCATCTATCCAGGCGTAACCATGGACTGGGAGGAGAATATCAGTTCGGACTCCATCTATCCAGGCGTAACAAATCTTCTGGCTATGAACAACAGATGCTCGCCATAAAAGCCACGCCCAACACCAGGGGACTGAAGTAGAAGAATCTGATAATTAGAGTTGTAAAACCGCCAGCATTCCCATCTGGACTCTGCGCAGAATACATCTCTCCCGTCCGCCAGCATTAATAGAATTGCATGTTTATGTTTTCTTATGGATTTTTCCCATTTTTTACTTCAAACTTGTAGGTTTCTGTTGTCAAATAATTCCGATTTCAAGACCTAAAAAACAGAGTTTCTTAAGAAAATTGCACAATGGAATGAATTGAGGGCGTTAAAAAATTTCAAGATACCTGTCTAGATGTGCTTAAGCCACAAGAGAAAACGGAAACTAGCCGGCCGGCAAGCAAAAATGAACTTAAAGAGCGAACAAACTAGCCGGCCGGCTTTACAAAATTTAAATTTCAAATTAAGGAGCGGACAATCCAACGGGCTTTACAAAATTTAAATTTCAAATTTCATTTAGCAGGATAGAATCATGACATCAACGTCCCATCATCCTACCTAATCTTACGAACAAATCTGATCTCCATGGGAAAACGCCATGGACAATGGTCGGATTCAATATACATCGTGCATGGATGGCAGCATGCAGCATACTTTTACGGCAAGACGAGAAGAAACGAAGGAAACGGAGGTAGGTGGTAGGTGGTGTGGAGGTCGTTGACTGAGAGAGATTTACAGCAAGACGAGAAGAAACGAAGGAAACGGAGGATGAAAACGACGGACGAAAACAGGAGATGGGTTTGATCGTCGAGGTACAGCCGGAGATGGGACAGGGGCGATCGCCGGGAAAGCCATTTCGTAGAAGAAATAGCTAACGCCCAACTTCGTCTGCTTGTGAGCTACTTTATTGACATAGCTTAGCTTAATTTAATCAGTGCTTAATTTAATCCGGGCTTGCCACTAGTGCCTTGTTAAAATAAAGTTACTACGATGCTTTTTGTTTTTTTGGAGGGATTGTGGTTTACTATGAAATTGGTGAGAGTTCTATTTTGTGGTTCCTAGGTTTTTCGGATAACTTACATTTGGAAGTTAGCTTTAAAATTTAATTAAGAAATAATTTAATGATTTGAAGCAATGATCAATTTTTAAGTGTAAGTTTAACTTGGAATTCAATATATAAACTTGTACTTGATTTCAGGAGTGGACTTGGCTACTAGTAACCCAAAACCAATTTCTCAAAATTTAAAATTTAACTCAGTTTTACATCTGTACTTGATTTATGGTACTTCACTCTCAAGCCGATTATCCGATTGAATTTAAATTTACACTTTAAACTTGGCAATTTACTCGAAAATGAGTTTAAATTTACACTTTAAACATGGCAGTTTAATGGAAAATTTTGTACTCAGAAGTCAACTTGCAGATTAGTAAAACTTTTTGATTGGCGTTTGGTTCTCTCTAAATATTTTCACATTTTAGATATGGTTCTCTCTAAATATTTTCACATTTTAGATAGAGCTAGGTCTAGAATTAAACTCCAATCAAATACTTTAAAGTTAACAATTAATCGAAAAACTTACATCCGAAAAAAAAGCTTTTAGACTAACATTGAGTTGGGCCTATAACTTAGCTAGTTTTGCTTGAATTTCAATTATCGAGTATCACGCTGCAGAGAGAAGAGAACAACTAGCAATATTCGTGTACAGTGCCAGGCAAAGAAAAGGGAATTTGTAAGGCCACAACTCGAGGGTGGCAGTGGTATGATGATCTTGACCTTTTACCTTATACGTGTGGAAGTAACATCTACAATCCCTAATATGGAAAACCTCCACAATTTTATTGCTGGAAAATTGGATGAAACAGTGAAACGTTCGAAAAATGTCGATATCATGTACGAGTCTATTCTACTGCATGGGGGACTAGACAAAGAAAGACAAAAGTGAATGAAGATATTACATGGATGGCCATGCAATGCACTACAATCGAACATGACGGACGTTAATAGGGAACCAGAGATCAAGAGATGTACGACAAAACCCAACCAGAGCATCTTATAAAAATTCAATGGATAGTGTATTGAGAACCTAAATCCCTCCCATTGTGATTGCAATAAGGTCCTGATAATTTGGTGTTTCCCATAGCTTGTTGGAACCCGAGAAATTCCTAATGCTTTCGCCATTTCCACTGCTCTGATTCGAACTTTCACTCAAAAAGAGAGACACTGTATGAGGTCGTTCATAAACTATATGTCTCATTGCACCTTTCTTTCCAATGAAGCGCGCACTTGTTTAAATTTCAAATTTCAAAATTTCAATTCTTTCCAATAAAACGTGCACACTTTGAATTTTGAATTTTCAATTAGAGCATGGTCGCGCGGTGGCAGTTGTGGGACCTTTATGAGAGGTCTTAGTATGCCAATGGAGTCATTAATCCGATGTACCCTAACTCATAGGAGAAAATCACTTAATATCTAGTAGCTGGCATCATATGCTCCTGGATGGAGGATGAATGCATGGCATGCACTGGCAATTTCCGTATGGTTGGAGAATACAACAACATAGTAATGATTGGGGTGATGTATGGTAAATAGCCCTTGGTTTTCTCATTAACCTGTTACATTGGTATCATAATCGGGTTGAGGGGTTGAGCATATGGGCGAGATGCCATAGAGAGTTGTTCAGTTCTGTCTGCTGTTCATATGGGCGAGATGCCATAAAACTCCATGAGCATGATGGGCGAGAGCCATAGAGAGTTGTTCAGTTCTGTCTTCTGTTCAATTGAATGGATCAATTGTTTCCATTGATCGAGCAGATTATCAATGGATTCGTGAGGCAAGTTCATGCATAGATTCTTCACACGAACCTACCTTCTCTGGGCTCCCGATTTACTGTTGCAGCGAACAGAATACAAAATGCGGAATAGGGCTGCAAATTGCTCCTCTACTACGTGAGCTTACTTGGTAAAATCTTAAATATTATAGAATGGTGAATTTTTTAAATCTTTTCCTTTACGGACTTTTGGAGTAATAAGTGGGTTTTATTAAGAGGATTTTATATGTTTTTTAAGGAGACATTAAAATTTTAAAAATTATAGAATGGTGATTTTTTTAAATCTTTTCCTTTACGGACTTTTGGAGTAATAAGTGGGTTTTATTAAGAGGATTTTATATGTTTTTTAAGCAGAGATTAAAATTTTAAAAATAGTTTATTCCAAGGGGAATTCAAGGATCTGTCTTTTAAAGGAGAGCAACCAAAATTTGATGTACAATTTTTTTTATTTCATGTTAAGTTAGTGCATGAAAGGTTGATTGTTAAATAGTAAATTAAAATGCATTCATTAGTTTCAATAGCTGGAATTGTGCTTCAGGAATGGTTCAGAAAAGTAAAACATACTTTTATTTTTAATGATATGTTTTAATGATATGTGGGATGATATTTGTGAAACTAAAAATGACGTCAAAGATGACAACAATGGTGATAGCACAGATGATAATGAGCCACCGGGACAAAAAATGATAAGGAGCTTGCAATCTGGAAGAGTAAAGACAAAAAGGCATATGTTCTAATTGCTGCCTCTTTCAGTGAAGAGGTAAGCATGCATATAATTTCCTGTAAAATTGATTTTTCCTCTTTAAAGAAGTTCAAAGATCTTTATGATTCTCATTCATAACTTGAGATTATTCAACTGTTAATGAAGTTATTTAATTTAGAGATGAAGGATACTGATCCAATGAAACTAGCCTCTGAAATCAGAGCTCTCTATCATGATATTGAAGCCACTGGCGTAAAGGTTGATTTACAGTTAATTGCTTTTATTAAAGCTCTTTACCCTACCTATTCACACTATCTTGAATCTCTTCAAGCTAGTGAAAAGATGAAAAACATGACCTTTGATAAACTTGTAGAGAAAATTGCAGAGAGAGAAAAAGACTTTGGGAGGAAGGAGAAACTTCCAAATGCTAAGACATTGTGTCTTGCACAACAAGGGCAGTGTATCAATGATGAATATGCTAGACATGACACTAGCAATAAAGGTCGTGGCAGAAAACAATTTAGAGGCAAGGGGGGTAAAAATTATCAAAGACAACATTCTCAACAACAACTCCAACACAAGAAAATTCTACAGTGCCATAGATGTGGAAAAGCGGGTCATACTTCCAATAATTGTAGAACTCCTTGGGAAAAGATTCATGACAAGAAAGAAAAAACTAAAGACAAAGATAAGAAACCACCAGACAAAGATAATCCACCTGAATCTGCACATTATGTTGTAGCACATTGTAATCTTGGCATTGAAGAAGTTTTTAGTACTTCATTTTCTTCTTGGAATGACACTTGGTTGTTAGATATTGGAGCCACATGCCATATGACATTTAGAAAAGACTTCTTTGAGACATTTAGTGATCAAGTTAATGGAGTAGTTTACTTTGCAGACAAGTCTCAATTTAAACCTTTAGGAATTGAATCAATAAGACTTAAATTACGAGGATTTTCTGATTATATCCTCAATGATGTTATTTATCTTTCTCAGTTAAAGAGAAATCTAATATTTAATGAGTATTATAGATGACTATACGAGGATGTGTTGAGTTTATTTGTTAAAGGAAAAATCTCAAGCTTTTGATGCATTAATTTTTTTTCATTTGTGGATTAAAAATGAAACTCCTTAGATATGATAATGGTTGTGAATACACATCTAAGGATGTTGAAAAATATTTATAGAACAATGGTATTAAACATCAAACCACTATTCCTTATAATCCACAACAAAATGGCGTGGCAGAACGTATGAATAGGACTTTGTTGAATATGGTCAGATCAATGATGTTTTTTAAGAATGTTAAGTTAATGTTTTGGGGAGAGGCAATTCTTTGTGTTGTCTACATAAAAAATAGAAGTCCTTCAGCTACACTTCACAACCAATCTCCTTATGAAATGTGGCATGGCCATCTTCCTACTGTCAAGCATTTAAGAATTTTCATCTCCACCTGTTATGATTTTAACCTGAACAACAATGAAATAAATTGGAAGTAAGAAGTAGAAAGTGTATTTTTATGGGATATTCTAATACTTCAAAAGCTTATAGATTGTATGATGAAGAAAACATAAAATTTATTCTTTCTAGAGATGTTATATTTCTTGAATTTGACAAAGCTCCAATCACTGTTGATAAACAACTTGCTTGTATTGAATTTGATAAGCTCCAATCAATAAGACTTAAATTACCGGGATTTGCTGATTATATCCTCAATGATGTTATATATCTTTCCCAATTAAAGATAAATCTAATATTTAATGACTTTTATTGATGACTATATGAGGATGTGCTGGATTTATTTGTTAAAAGAAAAATCTCAAGCTTTTGATACATCAAAAAATTTTCATTTGTGGATTAAAAATGAAACTCAACTCAATATTGGAACCCTTAGATCTGATACTGGTGGTGAATACACATCTACGGATTTTGAAAAATATTTACAGAACAATGGTATTAAACATCAAACCACTGTTCCTTATAGTCCACAACAAAATGGTATGGCAGAACGAATGAATATGACTTTGTTGAATATGGTCAGATCAATGATTTTTTTTAAGAATGTTGAATTAATGTTTTGGGGAGAGGCAATTCTTTGTGTTGTCTAGATAAAAAATAGAAGTCTTTCAGCTACACTTCACAACCAATCTCCTTATAAAATGTGGCATGGCCATCTTCCTGTTGTCAAGCATTTAAGAATTTTTGGCTCCACCTTTTATGCTTTGAAACCCGAACAACAACGAAATAAATTGGACGTAAGAAGTAGAAAGTGTATTTTTCTGGGATATTCTAATACTTCAAAAGATTATAGATTCTATGATGAAGAAAACAAAAAGATTATTCTTTCAAGAGATGTTATATTTCTTGAATTTGGCAAAGCTCCAATCACTGTTGATAAACAAATTGCTCGTCTTGATAGATTTCATTCTAAAACATTATATCATGAATGTGATAATGATCTTCCAAATCTTGAAGGGGGGATTCCTGTTCTAGATCAATCTTTGGAATTTCAATTTCCTTCCACAACTCTTCTTCTGATTCTCCATTAGAGAATGAGGATAGTTTGAATGACAGTAGAGATTCTGAAGAATCAGAATCAACTCTTGAAGAATTTGTTCTTCAATCTATTTCAAAGACTCTTGAAACTGAGCAATCATTATAACAACCAATACATAGATCAACACGGATCATGACATTTCCAAGAAAGTATGATGAATTTGTCACACTTGTTTCTCATGGAGATGAATTTGTAAAAACAAAGACAAGAAGTTCTACTAGACAGAGTGAAGAAAATGCAGGCGATGTTACTTCAATCTCAGGTAACAATTCCGATAGTTCTTATGATTGTGAATTAAACTTATCTGTTGTTGATGAACCTACTTCTTTTCAAGAAGAAACAACCAATGATGTATGGAGAAGTGAAATGCAGAGAGAGTATTATGATCTCATAAAAAATGGAACTTGGAGGTTGGTGGACCCTCCATTCATAATCAAACCTATTGGCTGCAAGTGGGTATATAAGAACAAGTATAAAGTTGATGGCTCTCTTGATAAACACAAATCAAGACTTGTAGCGAAAGGATATGCTCAGAAAGAAGGTATTGACTACACAAAAAATTTTGCTTCTACAACAAAATGAGGCACTATTCGAACTCTATTCTCTTTAGCAACACATAAAGCTTGGGATTCATCATATGGATGTTAAGACCGCCTTCTTGAATGAAGAATTGAAAGAATATGTTTACATGACTCAACCCGAAGGTTTTACTGTCAAAGGTCAGGAGTAGAAAGTATGTAAATTGGTAAAATATTTATATGGTTTGAAGCAAGCACTTCATGCTTGGTATGAAAAATTAACTGAGCACCTTCTGAAATTGAACTACAAGCACTTCAATCTAGATGATTCAACTCTATTTGTGAAGAAATTTGGTAAATCAATTGTATATCTAGTTGTATATGCTAATGATTTGTTGATCATGGGAAATAATGATGATTATATA
>JASDQU010687890.1:64321-75784 GCA_032191745.1 Picea mariana
TCTTGAACTATGGCTTCTTCCATGATGAGTCATAAGATGAGGCATCCTTTAAAATTAGTCCAATATCTCTTTGAGCATAATAGTGACTTTCATCAATAATCGATGGCTAAATTTAATACCTATTGATATTTCTAAACATTTAGGAATATTTACTCAATCAAGCTAGAAGACAAGTGAGACTTTTAGAAACTAAGATGTATAAAAAGGAGGAAATGAGTCAACCTTTGTCAAACTCCTTGATTTTACAAGAAGTTTAATTAGTTTCCTATTAATTAGAATAAAAAGGCATAAACTCGAATACTTTTTGCCTATAACAATATAATAAAAATATCCCAAAACATTGTCTTATGTACACTTTGTATATCTCATTCTATAAGCATAATTAGCTTCCTCTACACTTTAACATATAGAAGACTTCCACAAAATTGTGATGAAATCCTTAAAACTTGAATCCATATTATCTACTTTAAAAATATAAAGTTCTACATTCAAGTTGTCCATCATAAGGGATTTATATTTGTGACACTTTTCACTTTTGTAGTTGTAAAAGGTTGTTTAATAGATCTTTTAAGTTAAAAATAACATAGGTGAATTCTCTCTTTTATCTTTAATTATTAGTTTTCTTGAAATTCTGAATAACAAGTGAATTCTCTCTTTTATCTTTAATTATTAGTTTTTTTGAAATTCTAATAATATTTTATTATATGATTTTACTCCTAATTTTTCAACTTTATACATAAATATAAAAATCTAAAATACATATAAAATTGATTTTATTGTATTTCAAATAAAAAGATTTTTTAAATTCTTTTTTATTTAAAATCACTAAATCATTTATTTAAATAATTAATTTGTATTAAATATTTTTTTAAACAAATTAATATATTTCTTTTATTTCTTTTAAAAAGATAATAATAATTTCATTTAATTTTCAATACAATAATTTCTTTTAATTTTCAATACCATATATTATCAAATATGTAATAATTTTTATTATTTCATTTTCTTTTTAAAATTGTTCAAATGTCATAAATAAATATAAATATAAAATAATGTCAAATAGCAATAATCTTTTAGAAATTAATATTAAATTATAAAAACTATTTTTTGATTTCATTAATATATTAATAAAAACCAATCCATTTTTGTTCATTTAAATAGTCAACATTTATTTTCATTAATATATTTTGTTAGTTTAAATAATTTAATATCTATAAAACTCAAATTTTTACCATCCACATTTCATTAGTTTTCAAAAAATTTCACTCGTTTTCAAAAAATAATTAATAAAAACTTAATTTAAATCCAGAAACTTAAGATTTTATTTGAATTCCATGCAATTACTCAATCACGATGTCTTCAAGTTCAAGTCACTGAGCGAAGGCGGCAGCGTGTCCAGCAAAGGACCCCCTACATACAAAACTTCCAAATCACTTAGCTTTACAATTGCATTTGGCAATTCTTTTAAATTTGTCCCTCACAAATTTAATGGGCCATTTGAGGCAGCAAAAGGAAGTGTCCATTCTGATATCCATTATCTCCAAGTCCCCTTTGAAAATACCGTTTGTCAAAATCACTAGTGTTATCCACATTTCTGTGCCCGTCGATAATCTCAAGAGATACCATCTCGTATCTGAAGACATCGCTCTTGGAGGTGATTTTCGCTCTCCAAAAGCCATTCGGACTCCATCTATTCAGGCGTAACCATGGACTGGGAGGAGAATATATGGCACAAATCTTCTGGCTGTGAACAACAGATGCTCACCATAAAAGCCACGCCCAACACCAGGGGACTGAAGAAGAAGAATCTGATAATTAGAGATGTAAAACCGCCAGCATTCCCATCTGGACTCTGCGCAGAATACATCTCTCCCGTCCGCCCACCTACATACATTAATAGGATTGCATATTTATGTTTTCTTATGGATTTCTCCCATTTTTACTCCAAACCTGTAGGTTTCTGTTGTCGAATAATTCCGATTTCAAGACCAAAAAACAGAGTTTCTTAAGAAAATTGCACAATGGAATGAATTGAGGACATAAAACAAGGCATTAAAAAATTTCAAGATACCTGTCTAGATGTTCTTCCCGACCAGGGTCGGAATCATTAGCGTCAAGCCACAAGAGAAAACGTAAGCAGTGGAGAGAAGATGCAGCAATGGATATGGCCGCAAAAATGAACTTAAAGAGCGAACAAACTAGCCGGCCGGCTTTACAAAATTTAAATTTCAAATTAAAGAGCGGACAATCCAACGGGCTTTACAAAATTTAAATTTCAAATTTTATTGGGCATGATCGAATCATAACATCGACGTCCCATCATCCTATCCTAATCTTACGGACAAATCTTATGCCAGCGATCTCCATGGGAAAACGCCATGGACAATTGTCAGATTCAATATCCATCGTGCATGGATGGCAGCATACAGCATACATTGTTATGGCTATGGGGCAGTATGCAGCGGCAGCCCACTAATCGTGGATAGCATCAGCCGTCGCCAGAAAGCTACCTATCGGAGAAGGACACTCGGGAGGGAAGATTGCTTTCGAGTTAGCCTATTCCTCTTCGGGAAAGGCTGACGGCGGTAGGTGGTGTGGAGGTCGTTGACTGACAGAGAGATTTACAGCAAGACGAGAAGAAACGAAGGATGAAAACGACGGACAAAAACAGATGGGTCTGACAGCCGGAGATGGGACAAGGGCGATCACTGGAAAAGCCATTTCGTAGAAGAAATAGCTTACGCCCAACTTCGTCTGCTTGAGCTACTTTGTTGACATAGCTTAGCTTAATTTAATCAGTGCTTAATTTAATATGGGCTTGCCACTAGTGCCTTGTTAAAATAAAGTTACTACGATGCTTTTTGTTTTTTTGGAGGGATTGTGGTTTACTACGAAATTGGTGAGAGTTCTATTTTGTGGTTCCTAGTTTTTTTTTTTGGATAACTTACATTTGGAAGTTAGCTTTATAATTTAATTAAGAAATAATTTAATGATTTGAAGCAATGATCAATTTTTAAGTGTAAGTTTAACTTGGAATTCAATCTATGAACTTGTACTTGATTTCAGGAGTGGACTTGGCTACTTGCAACCCAAAACCAATTTCCCAAAATTTAAAATTTAACTCAGTTTTAAATCTGTACTTGATTTATGGTACTTCACTGTCAAGCCGATTATCCGATTGAATTTAAATTTACACTTTAAACTTGGCAATTTACTCGAAAATGAGTTTAAATTTACACTTTAAACTTGGCAGTTTAATCGAAAATTTTGTACTCAGAAGTCAACTTGCAGATTAGTAAAACTTTTTGATTGGCATTTGATTCTCTTTAAATATTTTTACATTTTAGATAGAGCTAGGTCTAGAATTCAACTCCAATCAAATACTTTAAAGTTAATAATTAATCGAGAAACTTACATCCGAAAGAAAAACTTTTAGACTAACATTGAGTTGGGCCTATAACTTAGCTAGTTTTGCTTGAATTTTAATTATCGAGTATCACACTGCAGAGAGAAGAGAACAACTAGCAATATTCGTGTACAATGCCAGGCAGAGCAAAGGGAATTTGTAAGGCCACAACTCGAGGGTGGCAATGGTATGATGATCTTGACCTTTTACCTTATACGTGTGGAAGTAATATCTGCAATCCCAAATATGGCAAACCTCCACAATTTTATTGCTGGAAAATTGGATGAAACAATGGAACGTTCCAAAAATGTCGATATCATGTATGAGTCTACTCTGCTGCATGGGGGACTAGACAAAGAAAGACAAAAGTGAACGAGGATATTACATGGATGGCCATGCAATGCACTACAATCGAACATGACGGACGTTAATAGGGAACCAGAGATCAAGAGATGTACGACAAAACCCAACCAGAGCATCTTATAAAAATTCAATGGATAGTGTATTGAGAACCTAAATCCCTCCCATTGTGATGGCAATAAGGTCCTGATAATTTGGTGTTTCCCATAGCTTGTTGGAACCCGAGAAACTCCTAACGCTCTCACCATTGCCACTGCTCTGATTCGAACTTTCACTCAAAAAGAGAGAGACTGTATGAGGTCGTTCATAAACTCTATGTCTCATTGCACCTTTCTTTCCAATGAAGTGCACACTTGTTTAAATTTCTAATTTCAAAATTTCAATTCTTTCTAATAAAACGTGCACACTTTGAATTTTGAATTTTCATTTAGAGCATGGTCGCGCGGTGGCAGTTGTGGGTCGTTTATGAGAGGTCTTAGCATGTCAATGCAGTCATTAATCCGATGTACCCTAACTCATAGGAGAAAATCACTTAATATCTTGTAGCTGGCATCATATGCTCCTGGATGGAGGATGAATGCATGGCATGCACTGACAATTTCCGTATGGTTGGAGCATACAACAACACAGTAATGATTGGGGTGTTGTATGGTAGATAGCCCTTGGTTTTCTAATTAACCTGTTACATTGGTATCATAATCGGGTTGAGGGGTTGAGCATATAAAACTCCATGAGCATGATGGGCGAGAGCCATAGAGCGTTGTTCAGTTTTGTCTGCTGTTCAACAGATAGAGTTTGAATGGATCAATTGTTTCCATTGATCAAGCAGATTATCAATGGATTCGTGAGGCAAGTTCATGCATATATTCTTCACACGAACCTACCATCTCTGGGCTCCCGATTTACTGTTGCAGCGAACAGAATACAAAATGCGGAATAGGGCTGCAAATTGCTCCTCCACTACGTGAGCTTACTTGGTAAAATCTTAAATATTATAGAATGGTGAACTTTTTAAATCTTTTCCTTTACAGACTTTTGGAGTAATAAGTGGGTTTTATTAAGAGGATTTTATATGTTTTTTAAGGAGAGATTAAAATTTTAAAAATAGTTTATTCCAAGGGGAATTCAAGGATCTATCTTTTAAAGGAGAGCAACCAAAATTTGATGTACAAAAAAAATTATTTCATGTTAAGTTAGTGCATGAAAGGTTGATTGTTAAATAGTAAATTAAAATGCATTCATTAGTTTTAATAGCTGGAATTGTGCTTTCCTGAAAGGAAAATTATTAGGAATGGTTCAGAAAAGTAAAAAGTACTCTTATTTTTAATGATATGTGGGATGATATTTGTGAAACTAAAAATGACGCCAAAGATGACAACAATGATGATAGAACAGATGATAGTGAGCCACCAGAACCAAAAACGATAAGGAGCTTGCAATCTGGAAGAGTAAAGACAAAAAGACATATGTTCTAATTGCTGCATCTTTCAGTGAAAAGGTAAACATGCATATAATTTCCTGTAAAATTGATTTTGCCTCTTTAAAGAAGTTCAAAGATCTTTATGATTCTCATTCAGAACTTGAGATTATTTAACTGTTAATGAAGTTATTTAATTTAGAGATGAATGATATTGATCCAATGAAACTAGCCTCTGAAATCGAAGCTCTCTATCATGATATTGAAGCCACTGGTGTAAAGGTTGATTTACAGTTAATTGTTTTTATTAAAGCTCTTTACCCCACCTATTCACACTATCTTGAATCTCTTCGAGCTAGTGAAAAGATAAAAAAACATGACCTTTGATAAACTTGTAGAGAAAATTGCAGAGAGAGAAAAACACTTTGGGAGGAAAGAGAAACTTCCAAATGCTAAGACTTTGTGTCTTGCACAACAAGGGCAGTGTATCAATGATGAATATGCTAGACATGACACTAGCAATAAAGGTCGTGGCAGAAAACAATTTAGAGGCAAGGGGGGTAAAAATTATCAAGGTGACAGATAAACATTCTCAACAACAACACCAACACAAGCAAATTCTACAGTGCCATAGATGTGGAAAAGTGGGTCATACTTCCAATAATTGCAGAACTCCTTGGGAAAAGATTCATGACAAGAAAGAAAAAACTAAAGGCAAAGATAAGAAACTACCAGACAAAGATAATCCACCTAAATCTGCACATTATGTTGTAGCACATTGTAATCTTGGCATTGAAGAAGTTTTTAGTACTTCATTTTCTTCTTGGAATGACACTTGGTTGTTAGATATTGGAGCCACATGCCATATGACATTTAGAAAAGACTTCTTTGAGACATTTAGTGATCAATTTAATGGAGTAGTTTACTTTGCAGACAAGTATCAGTTTAAACCTTCAGGAATTGAATCAATAAGACTTAAATTATGAGGATTTTCTGATTATATCCTCAATGATGTTATTTATCTTTCTCAGTTAAAGAGAAATCTAATATTTAATTACTATTATCGATGACTATACGAGGATGTGTTGAGTTTATTTGTTAAAAGAAAAATCTCAAGCTTTTGATGCATTAAATTTTTTTCATTTGTGGATTAAAAATGAAACTCCTTAGATATGATAATGGTTGTGAATACACATCTAAGGATTTTGAAAAATATTTACAAAACAATGGTATTAAACATCAAACCACTGTTCCTTATAATCCACAACAAAATGGTGTGGCAGAACGTATGAATAGGACTTTGTTGAATATGGTCAGATCAATGATGTTTTTTAAGAATGTTAAGTTAATGTTTTGGGGAGAGGCAATTCTTTGTGTTGTCTAGATAAAAAATAGAATTCCTTCAGCTACACTTCACAACCAATCTCCTTATGAAATGTGGCATGGCCATCTTCCTACTGTCAAGCATTTAAGAATTTTCGTCTCCCCCTGTTATGATTTTAACCTGAACAACAATGAAATAAATTGGAAGTAAGAAGTAGAAAGTGTATTTTTATGGGATATTCTAATACTTCAAAAGCTTATAGATTGTATGATGAAGAAAACAAAAAAATTATTCTTTCTAGAGATGTTATATTTCTTGAATTTGACAAAGCTCCAATCACTATTGATAAACAACTTGCTTGTATTGAATTTGATAAGTTCCAATCAATAAGACTTAAATTACCAGGATTTGCTGATTATATCCTCAATGATGTTATTTATCTTTCCCAGTTAAAGATAAATATAATATTTAATGACTTTTATTGATGAGAGGATGTGCTGGGTTTATTTGTTAAAAGAAAAATCTCAAGCTTTTGATACGTTAAATTTTTTTCATTTGTGGATTAAAAATGAAACTTAACTCAATATTGGAACCCTTAGATCTGATACTGGTGGTGAATACACATCTACGGATTTTGAAAAATATTTACTGAACAATGGTATTAAACATCAAACCAGTGTTCCTTATAATCCACAACAAAATGGTATGGCAGAACGGATGAATATGACTTTGTTGAATATGGTTAGATCAATGATTTTTTTTAAGAATGTTGAATTAATGTTTTGGGGAGAGGTAATTCTTTGTGTTGTCTCGATAAAAAATAGAATTCTTTCACATACACTTCACAACCAATCTCCCTATGAAATGTGGCATGGCCATCTTCCTGTTGTCAAGCATTTAAGAATTTTTGGCTCCACCTTTTATGCTTTGAAACCTGAACAACAATGAAATAAATTAGAAGTAAGAAGTAGAAAGTGTATTTTTCTGGGATATTCTAATACTTCAAAAGATTATAGATTGTATGATGAAGAAAACAAAAAGATTATTCTTTCTATAGATGTTATATTTCTTGAATTTGACAAAGCTCCAATCACTATTGATAAACAACTTGCTCGTCTTGATAGATTTCATTCTAAAACATTATATCATGAATGGGATAATGATCTTCCAAATCTTGAAGGGGGGATTCCTGTTCTAGATCAATCTTTGGAATTTCAATTTCCTTCCACAACTTCCTCTTCTTCTGATTCTCCATTAGAGAATGAGGATAGTTTGAATGACAGTAGAGATTCTGAAGAATCATAATCAACTCTTGAAGAATATGTTCTTCAATCTATTTCAAAGACTCTTGAAACTGAGCAATCATTGTAACAACCAATACATAGATCAACACGGATCATGACATTTCCAAGAAAGTATGATGAATTTGTCACACTTGTTTCTCATGGAGATGAATTTGTAAAAACAAAGACAAGAAGTTCTGCTAGACAGAGTGAAGAAAATGCAGGTGATGTTACTTCAATCTCAGGTAACAATTCCGATAGTTCTTATGATTGTGAATTAAACTTATCTATTGTTGATGAACCTGCTTCTTTTCAAGAAACAACAACCAATGATGCATGGAGAAGTGAAATGCAGAGAGTATATGATGATCTCATAAAAAATAGAACTTGGAGGTTGGTGGACCCTCCATTCAGAATCAAACCTATTGGCTGCAAGTGGGTATATAAGAGCAAGTATAAAGTTGATGTCTCTCTTGATAAACACAAATCAAGACTTGTAGCAAAAGGATATGCTCAGAAAGAAGGTATTGACTACACAAAAACTTTTGCTCCTACAACAAAATGAGGCACTATTTGAACTCTATTCTCTTTAGCAACACATAAAGGTTGGGATTCATCATATGGATGTTAAGACCGCCTTCTTGAATGGAGAATTGAAAGAATATGTTTACATGACTCAATCCGAAGGTTTTACTGTCAAAGGTCAGGAGTATAAGGTATGCAAATTGGTAAAATATTTATATGGTTTGAAGCAAGCACCTCATGCTTGGTATGAAAAATTAATTGAGCACCTTCTGAAATTGAACTACAAGCACTTCAATCTAGATGATGCAACTCTATTTGTGAAGAAATTTGGTAAATCAATTGTATATCTAGTTGTATATGCTAATGATTTGTTGATCATGGGAAATAATGATGATTATATAGCATCCATTAAGAAAGAACTGAAAAAGGTTTTTGATATGACTGATTTGGGCCTGCTTCATTATTACTTAGGAATTGAGGTCACTCAAAATCCTAATTTCATTTTTATTTCTCAAAAGAAATATATTGGAGAGTTATTGTGTAGATTTGGAATGCAAGACTGTAATCCTGTTTCTACTCCAATGGAGCAAAATCTGAAGATTTCTTCCAATGAAGGAAATGATTTTGAACATGCAACCAAGTATAGACAACTTGTTGGTGGTTTGATTTATCTCACTACTAATCATCTTGATATTACCTTTGTAGTAGGAATTCTTTCCAGATTTATGCATCAACCCTGTGAAGGACACTGGGTAGCAGCGAAAAGAGTGCTCAAATATTTAAAAGGAACTCATACTTTTGGTCTGAAATACTCAAAGGTATCAGACTTTCATCTTATTGGATATTTTGATTCTAACTTTGATGGAGACAAAGAACGTGGGGTGTCTACTTTAGGTTATTTGATGTATCTTGGATCAACAACTGTCACATGGAGATCAAGGAAACAATCAGTTCTTGCTGATTCTACAACTGAAGCAGAATATGTAGCAACAACTCAAGCCACAAAATAAATTGTGTGGCTTAGAAAAATTCTTGAAGACTTGCAGAAGAAACAATTGACTTCAACACCTCTACTTGTTCATAACACATCAACAATTCAATTGGCCAAGAATCTCATATTTCATTATCGAACCAAGCATATCAAAACTAAATATCACTTGATTCGACATCATGTTGAGACCAAAACGATTCATCTGAGACATTGTTCCACTTCAGAACAAATTGTAGATATTTTTACCAAAGCTTCGTGACATGAAAAATTTGAATGATTCCAAATGCTGCTTGGCATGAAGAATGTCCCTTCAGATTAAGGGGAGAATTTTAGACTAATCCTTCAAGACTAATGTAATCCTAGTTAACTGTAGGTTAAATAGAAGTCAAATTTTAGTTTTCGGTGGTTTAACTGCCCAAGATATAATTGTTCGGGACTAACGGTTTTGTTCTTTCTTGTATATATTTCTACATTTGTACAACCATGGGTGCAATGAGGGCATGTTGTATGTGGAGCGAGTGGGAGGGGGTGATTGTGATCAGATCAATGACTTTGCAAGCCAAGTTTAGAGAGTGTAACTCGAATATAGAATTCCCTCCTCCAGTATGTGAAATACTTGAGGATTACGAGACCCAAACAAAGCATACTTGCATTTGCATTCTAGTGCGTCAACCAATGAATGATGAGTGGACAAAGATGCTGACAAAATTTTTCAGGAATAAAGATAATGAAGAGAGGAGTGAGAACTCCATGGCTTCAGATGCTATGGAAAATTACATGGATCAGGAGCCCAAGGACACTCACATGGCTCAAACTAGAGAACGAAAGAATGTCAGAAAAGGATTAATAGTAGAATTCAGGATTCCCTCCTTAATATTGCCAAGGTTGACAGAGATATTAATCAAATTTCTACTAATTGGATGGTTCAAAGTGGATGGTTTCTCTACCTCTATGGTAGCAAGAAAGGCAGTAAAAGTTTATGTTGTGGGAAGTAAAGGAAGTGGATTTGTTGCCAATGCATTTATGACCAAAGCCCTGGTGAAGTCTAAGAATACCAAGTTTAATGATATGACAAATAATGACACCCATATTTTCCAAGTGCTAACCTTTGGAGGTCTTATTCTAGGCCTCACAACCTTATCATTTATAGCAGGTGTTGTCAACATGTTTTGCTCTATTTTTTGGTCTGTTTTTATTGCATTTGAAAGAAGAGTTGGTAAATGGTATGATATAAATTCCATGCCACCCTCTATACCTACAGTTTCAGTGATAATTGTAGCCATTGGTATTGCCTTGGGAATGGACTGCTTGCATTTGTATTTGAATTGGAAGGATAAAACAGAAAATCCAAAAATGGTTCGTCCCATAAAGCCAGTTTGTGCAGTGATGGTTCTAGAGATAATGTGCATTGCGTCAGGAAGCGTAACAACAAGAGTTTTTTGTATAAATCCCTTTAGGAAATTGGTTTATAGCACTCTACAAGCCCTCATTTGGTGAAGTGGGGAATTGGAAGCTACCTTCTTGGTGAATTACATTCAGACTCTAATTTCGAATATAATTGGAACAATGAAATTCTTGTGTATTCTTCGCCATTCTTCCTCAATTTCATCTTAGCTGCAGTTGGGCACAAGAGTGGAATTCTGTTGTATTCTTCAGCATTCTTCCTCCATTTTATCTTAGCTGCAGTTTGGTGCAAGTGGAAGTACTTTATAATAACAATAAGTCTCTATGATATTTGTATTTCGCATTAAGAAGAATAAGTCTTGTGAGATTTAGCATTAAACATAATAAGTCTTGTGAGATTTAGCATTAATAAGATGCTTATTATGTACACTCGTACTCATTGGCTTTGAATGGAATGGATTATCATTGTAAGTCTACATCACATTTTTATTTTTTTTAATTTTTCCATTAAAATCAAGATATATATGTTTTTTTTATTTGTCTTTCATATGAATCTATGATTCTATCCCATTTTTTTAATTAATGTTTTAAATTGTATTTCATAATGAATCAAACAAGATGTAACATGAAATTAGTTACAATTATAAATTCATTGGACTCCTTAAAATATGGAAACACATATTAAATACAAGAAAAAGGATCGCGAAAAGTTATTAGTATGGAATTATAAAATATATATAAACACTTAAATTG
>JASDQU010687890.1:89261-100225 GCA_032191745.1 Picea mariana
CTTCCGTATATGCATTTTTTCGGAAGGCAAAATGCACATAAAAGGAAGCTCTCTTCCTTATATGCACATTTACGGAAGCCAAAATGCGCATATACAGAAGAGAGCTTCCGTATATGCGCATTTTGGCTTCTGTGTATGCGCATTTTGGCTTTCGTAAATGCGCGTATACAAAAGAAAAAATGTGCATATATGGAAAATGCACACATACGGAAGCTATCTTCCATATATGTGCATTTTGTCTTACATATATGTGCATTTACGGAAGACAAATATGTGCATTTACGGAAGAGAGCTTCCGTAAATGTGCATTTTGGCTTCTGTATATGCGCATTTACAGAAGCCAAAATGCGCATATACTCTCTTCTGTATATGCGCATTTTGGAAGAGAGCTTTCGTATATGTGCATATATGGAAGTGGTCGGCTTCCGTATANTGCGCATATACAAAAGCGACTCAATTCAGTATATGCCCATATCTGGAAGTGGTCGGCTTCTGTATATGCACATATATCAAAGTTGACCACTTCTGTATATGCACATATATAGAAGCCAACCACTTCCATTTATTGTAAATATATGGAAGTGGTCGGCTTCCATATATGCGAATTTACAAAAGTTGAATATGCACATTGGCTTCCATATACAAAATTCGTGCATATATGGAAGTAGTCGGCTTCCAACCGGTGTGCATATTCGAATTTTGTAAATGTGCATATATGGAAGCCGATCACTTCCATATATGCACGACCACTTCCATATATTTACAGATATGGAAGTGATCGGCTTCTGTATATGTGCATATACAAAAGTGGTCGACTTTCGTATATGTGCATATACGGAAGCCGACCACTTCTAGATATGGGCATATACAGAATCGAGCCACTTCTATATATGCACATATATGGAAGTCGACCACTTCCATATATGCACATATACAGAAGCTCTCTTCCAAAATGCGCATATACAGAAGCTCTCTTCCATATATGCGCATTTTGGCTTCCGTAAATGTGCATATACAGAAGCCAAAATGCACATATACGAAAGATCTCTTCCCTGAATGAACATTTTTGTCTTCCGTAAATGCGCATATACGGAAGACAAAATGTGCATATACGAAAGAGATCTTTCATATATGTGCATTTTGTCTTTTGTATATGCGCATTTACGGAAGCCAAAATGCGCATATACGGAATACGAAAGCCAAAATGTGCATATACTGAAGCTCGCTTCCATATATGTGCATTTTGGATTCCGTAAATGTGCATATATGGAAGAGAGCTTCCTTATATGTGCATTTTTGCTTCTATATATGTTCATTTACAGAAGCCAAAATGTGCATATATGGAAGAGAGATTCCATATATGCACATTTTGGCTTCCGTATATGCGCATATACAGAAGAGAGCTTTCATATATATGCATTTTGACTTCGGTATGTGTGCATTTAAGGAAGCCAAAATGTGCATATACGGCAGCCCTATATACAGATATAGAGCTTCCGTATATGCACATTTTGGCTTCCATAAATGTGCATATAAGGAAGACAAAATGTGCATATACGGAAGGAAAAATGTGCATATACGGAATAGAGCTTCCGTATATGCGTATTTTGTCTTCTGTATATGTGCATATAAAGAAGTCAAAATGCATATATGCGCATGTTTTTGATGAAATTTGGAGGAAAGGTAGAGGAAGATGTCCTCTAAAACATATAAAAAATTCAAACTCCAACTCCAAGAATTGAAGCCCCACTGGTCAAAATACTAAGCCCATGTTACTATAAAAATATGGAAATTGTCGTGTGCTAGCTTCAAACAAACAAAAATATAACTGAATTTGTTTTAGGGGGCATGAAGTGATGTGTGGGGGGGGCTGTAGGATTTATAAAACCCCAGGAATGTGTCTACATCATATATGTGATCTCATCAATGTAAGAGTTCTTGCTTCTAGGTCTTGTGGGTTTGTACCCACTTCTATGACTTTTCATAACCTATAGCACTTGGTTAGTGTAAACCAACACACACACACACACACACACACACAATTTGTACCTAGAGGTGTGTCATTACTACGATCTATTTCCTTCCACTTAATGAATTTGACTCATTTTTTCCCTTGTTCATGTACTCGAGAGTCTCGTAAATACCATCCTCTCTTCACATAAGGATTTACTTCTAATTTCRAGATTCTCAATATTATTACATAGAATTTAATTCACTTAGAAACATTCACAACTATGCAAATTCATATATTRYCACTCCACAATTCAAGRAACATATGTCAAAGAACAAATCTCCTCGTACTCTCATTGAAGACATTGATAAAAMATTCACACAAGCCTCACATGGTTCAACATAGTCCTATAAAAAATTAATAAATATATATAATATAWTAAACAAGTAAATACTCTTGTTTATTTAGGGTTACAAAATACAATTGYAATGAAGGATAATACTAACACCCTATCWGTCCTACTCTCCATTGACCATCCATGAGCTCTCATCCTCTTAAAATTAAGTATCAATCTCTTATAGTCATTCTTTATTTATCCTCAATCCTTCTAACTTATGTAACAATTCAGTTGACGACTCTTCCTCTTCTAACTATGGTCACTACTCTAATTGCTCCATCTCCATGCTCATGTTTGTTCATCTTTTTAACCGCCACATTGTTCCATTTAATAATATGGTTCCTTATCCATCTATCGGCATGACATCATTTTTTTTATCACGTTCTTTTCCTTTGACCATTGAATGAATCTCCTCATCTTGTGGGTTTGGCCACTGACACTCCTTAAGGCAATCTTGTAGCTCATTAGTCCCTTTGCAAACTTTAACTTCCTCCCATCCTCAAGACATATTAACTCTACCTTTGGTTTCCAATGGCACACTAACAATAACTTGGCATATTGTTGCCTTATCATCATCTCCTCTTGAACTATGACTTCTTCTATGATGAGTCATTAGATGAGGCATCCTTTAAAATTAGTCCAATATCTCTTTGAGCATAATAGTGACTTTCATCAATAATCTATGGCTAAATTTAATACATATTGTTATTTCTAAACATTTAGGAATATTTACTCAATCAAGCTAGAAGACAAGTTAGACTTTTAGAAACTAAGATGTATAAAAAGGAGGAAATGAGTCAACCTTTGTCAAACTCCTTGATTTTACAAGAAGTTTAATTAGTTTCCTATTAATTAGAATAAAAGGACATAAACTCTAATACTTTTTGCCTCTAACAATATAATAAAAATATCCCAAAACATTGTCTTATGTACACTTTGTATATCTCATTCTATAAGCATAATTAGCTTCCTCTACACTTTAACATATAGAAGACTTCCACAAAATTGTGATGAAATCCTTAAAACTTGAATCCATATTATCTATTTTAAAAATATAAAATTCTACATTCAAGTCGTCCATCATAAAAGATGTATATTTGTGACACTTTTCACTTTTGTAGTTGTAAAAGGTTGTTTAATTGATCTCTTAAGGTAAAAATAACATAGGTGAATTCTCTCTTTTATCTTTAATTATTAGTTTTCTTGAAATTCTAATAATATTTTATTATATGACTTTACTCCTAATTTTTCAACCTTATACATAAATATAAAAATCTAATATATATATAAAATTGATTTTATTGTATTTCAAATAAAAAGATTTTTTAAATTCTTTTTTATTTAAAATTACTAAATCATTTATTTAAATAATTAATTTGTATTAAATATTTTTTTAAACAAATTAACATAGTTCTTTTATTTCATTTAAAAAGATAATAATAATTTCATTTAATTTTCAATACAATAATTTCTTTTAATTTTCAATACCATATATTATCAATAATAATTTTTATTATTTTATTTTCTTTTTAAAATTGTTCAAATGTCATAAATAAATATAAATATAAAATAATGTCAAATAGCAAAATTCTTTTAGAAATTAATATTAAATTATAAAAACCATTTTTTAATTTCATTAATATATTAATAAAAACCAATCCACTTTTATTTATTTAAATAGTCAACATTTATTTTCATTAAATATATATTTTGTTAGTTTAAATGATTTAATGTTTGCCTTAATCTATAAAACTCAAATTTTTACCATCCACATTTCATTAGTTTTCAAAAAATTTCACTAAATATATATTTTGTTAGTTTAAATGATTTAATGTTTGCCTTAATCTATAAAACTCAAATTTTTACCAACCACATTTCATTAGTTTTCAAAAAATTCATTAATTTTCAAAAAATAATTAATAAAAATTTAATTTAAATCCAAAAACTTAAGATTTTATTTCAATTCCCTGCAATCACTCAGTCACGATGTCTTCAAATTCCTCAAGTCACCGAGCGAAGGCGGCAGGGTGTCCAGCAAAGGACCCCTATATACAAAACTTCCAAATCACTTAGCTCTACAATTGCATTTGGCAATTCTTTTAAATTTGTCCCTCACAAATTTAATGGGCCATTTGAGGCAGCAAAAGGAAGTGTCCATTCTGATATCCATTATCTCCAAGTTCCCTTTGAAAATACCGTTTGTCAAAATCACTAGTGTTATCCACGTTCCTGTGCCCGCCGATAATCTTAAGAGATACCATCTCGTATCTGAAGACATCGCTCTTGGAGGTGATTCTCGCTCTCCAAAAGCCATTCGGACTCCATCTATCCAGGTGTAACCATGGACTGGGAGGAGAATATGGCACAAATCTTCTGGCTGTGAACAACAGATGCTCACCATAAAAGCCACGCCCAACACCAGGGGACTGAAGAAGAAGAATCTGATAATTAGAGATGTAAAACCGCCAGCATTCCCATCTGGACTCTGCGCAGAAAACAACTCTCCCGTCCGCCAGCCTACATACATTAATAGGATTGCATGTTTATGTTTTTTTATGGATTGCTCCCATTTTTACTCCAAACCTATAGGTTTCTGTTGTCAAATAATTCCGATTTCAAGACCAAAAAACAGAGTTTCTTAAAAAAAAATTGCACAATGGAATGAATTGAGAACATAAAACAAGGCATTAAAAAATTTCAAGATACCTGTCTAGATGTTCTTCCTGACCAGGGTCGGAATCATTAGCGTCAAGCCGCAAGAGAAAACGGAAGCAGTGGAGAGAAGATGCAGCAATGGATATGGCCGCAAAAATGAACTTAAAGAGCGAACAAACTAGCCGGCCGACTTTACAAAATTTAAATTTCAAATTAAGAAGCGGACAATCCAACGGAATTTACAAAATTTAAATTTCAAGTTTCATTGGGCATGATCGAATCATGACATCGACGTCCCATCATCCTATCCTAATCTTACGAACAAATCTTATGCCAGCGATCTCCATGGGAAAACGCCATGGACAATAGTCGGATTCAATATCCATCGTGCATGGATTGCAGCATGCAAGCATACATTGTTATGGCTATGGGGTAGTATGCAGCGGCAGCCCACTAATCGTGGATAGCATTAGCCGTCGCCAGAAAGCTACCTATCGAAGAAGGACACTCGGAAGGGAAGATTGCTCTCGAGTTGGCTTTATATGAATGCATGGCATGCACTGACAATTTCCGTATGGTTGGAGCATACAACAACACAGTAATGATTGGGGTGCTATATGGTAGATAGCCTTTGGTTTTCTCATTACCCTGCTACATTGGTATCATAATCGGGTTGAGGGGTTGAGCATATAAAACTCCATGAGCATGATGGGTGAGAGCCATAGAGCGTTGTTCAGTTCTGTCTGCTGTTCAACAGATAGAGATTGAATGGATCAATTGTTTCCATTGATCAAGCAGATTATCAATGGATTCGTGAGGCAAGTTCATGCATAGATTCTTCACACGAACCTACCTTCTCTGGGCTCCCAATTTACTGTTGCAGCGAACATAATACAAAATGCGGAATAGGGCTGCAAATTGCTCCTCCACTACGTGAGCTTACTTGGTAAAATCTTAAATATTATAGAATGGTGAATTTTTAAAATCTTTTCCTTTACAGACTTTTGGAGTAGTAAGTGGGTTTTATTAAGAGGATTTTATATGTTTTTAAGGAGAGATTAAAATTTTAAAAATAGTTTATTCAAAGGGGAATTCAAGGATCTGTCTTTTAAAGGAGAGCAACCAAAATTTGATGTACGAAAAAAAAATTATTTCATATTAAGTTAGTGCATGAAAGGTTGATTGTTAAATAGTAAATTAAAATGCATTCATTAATTTCAATAGTTGGAATTGTGCTTTCCTGAAAGTAAAATTATCAGGAATGGTTCAGAAAAGTAAAAAATACTCTTATTTTTAATGATATGTGGGATGATATTTGTGAAACTAAAAATGAAGCCAAAGATGACAACAATGATGATAGAACAGATGATAGTGAGCCACCAGAACAAAAAATGAAACTAGCCTCTGAAATTGAAGCTCTCTATCATGATATTGAAGCCATTGGTGTAAAGGTTGATTTACAGTTAATTGCTTTTATTAAAGCTCTTTACCCCACCTATTCACACTATCTTGAATCTCTTCAAGCTAGTGAAAAGATAAAAAACATGACCTTTGATAAACTTGTAGAGAAAATTGCAAAGAGAGAAAAAGACTTTGGGAGGAAGGAGAAACTTCCAAATTATAAGACATTGTGTCTTTCACAACAAGGGCAGTGTATCAATGATGAATATGTTAGACATGACACTAGCAATAAAGGTCGTGGCAGAAAACAATTTAGAGGCAAGGGGGGTAAAAATTATTAAGGTGACAGACAACATTCTCAACAACAACACCAACACAAGCAAATTCTACAGTGCCATAGATGTGGAAAAGCGGGTCATACTTCCAATAATTGCAGAACTCCTTGGGAAACGATTCATGACAAGAAAGAAAAAACTAGAGACAAAGATAAGAAACCACCAGACAAAGATAATCCACCTGAATCTGCACATTATGTTGTAGCACATTGTAATCTTGGCATTGAAGAAGTTTTTAGTACTTCATTTTCTTCTTGGAATGACACTTGGTTGTTAGATATTGGAGCCACATGCCATATAACATTTATAAAAGACTTCTTTGAGACATTTAGTGTTCAAGTTAATGGAGTAGTTTACTTTGTAGACAAGTCTCAGTTTAAACCTTTAGGAATTGAATCAATAAGACTTAAATTACGAGGATTTTCTGATTATATCCTCAATGATGTTATTTATCTTGCTCAGTTAAAGAGAAATCTAACATTTAATGACATTATTGATGACTATACTAGAATGTGTTGAGTTTATTTGTTAAAAGAAAAATATCAAGCTTTTGATGCATTAAATTTTTTTCATTTGTGGATTAAAAATGAAACTCCTTAGATATGATAAAGGTTGTGAATACACATCTAAGGATTTTGAAAAATATTTACAGAACAATGGTATTAAACATCAAACCACTGTTCCTTATAATCCACAACAAAATGGTGTGGCAGAACGTATGAATAGGACTTTGTTGAATATGGTAAGATCAATGATGTTTTTTAAGAATGTTAAGTTAATGTTTTGGGGAGAGGCAATTCTTTGTGTTGTCTACATAAAAAATAGAAGTCCTTCAACTACACTTCACAACCAATCTCCTTATGAAATGTGGCATGGCCATCTTCCTACTGTCAAGCATTTAAGAATTTTCGTCTCCACCTGTTATGATTTTAACCTGAACAACAACGAAATAAATTGGAAGTAAGAAGTAGAAAGTGTATTTTTATGGGATATTCTAATACTTCAAAAGCTTATAGATTGTATGATGAAGAAAACAAAAAAATTGTTCTTTCTAGAGATGTTATATTTCTTGAATTTGACAAAGCTCCAATCATTGTTGATAAACAACTTGCTTGTATTGAATTTGATAAGCTCCAATAAATAAGACTTAAATTACCAGGATTTGTTGATTATATCCTCAATGATGTTATTTATCTTTCCCAGTTAAAGATAAATCTAATATTTAATGACTTTTATTGATGACTATACGAGGATGTGCTGGGTTTATTTGTTAAAATAAAAATATCAAGCTTTTGATACATTAAAAAAATTTCATTTGTGGATTAAAAATGAAACTCAACTCAATATTGGAACCCTTAGATCTGATACTGGTGGTGAATACACATCTACGAATTTTGAAAAATATTTACAGAACAATGGTATTAAACATCAATCCACCATTCCTTATAATCCACAACAAAATGGTATGGCAGAACGGATGAATATGACTTTGTTGAATATGGTCAGATCAATGATTTTTTTTAAGAATGTTGAATTAATGTTTTGGGGAGAGGCAGTGCTTTGTGTTGTCTAGATAAAAAATAGAATTATTTCAGCTACACTTCACAACCAATCTCCTTATGAAATGTGGCATGGCCATCTTCCTGTTATCAAGCATTTAAGAGTTTTTGGCTCCACCTTTTATGCTTTGACACCTGAACAACAACGAAATAAATTGGAAGTAAGAAGTAGAAAGTGTATTTTTCTGGGATATTCTAATACTTCAAAAGATTATAGATTGTATGATGAAGAAAACAAAAAGATTATTGTTTCTAGAGATGTTATATTTCTTGAATTTGACAAAGCTCCAATCATTGTTGATAAACAAATTGCTCGTCTTGATAGATTTCATTCTAAAACATTATATCATGAATGGGATAATGATCTTCCAAATCTTGAACGGGGGATTCCTGTTCTAGATCAATCTTTGGAATTTCAATTTCCTTCCACAACTTCCTCTTCTTCTGATTCTCCATTAGAGAATGAGGATAGTTTGAATGACAGTAGAGATTCTGAAGAATCAGAATCAATTCTTGAAGAATATGTTCTTCAATCTATTTCAAAGACTCTTGAAACTGAGCAATCATTGTAACAACCAATACATAGATCAACACGGATCATGACATTTCCAAGAAAGTATGATGAGTTTGTCACACTTGTTGCTCATGGAGATGAATTTGTAAAAACAAAGACAAGAAGTTCTGCTAGACAGAGTGAAGAAAATGCAGGCGATGTTACTTCAATCTCAGGTAACAATTCTGATAGTTCTTATGATTGTGAATTAAACTTATCTATTGTTGATGAACCTACTTATTTTCAAGAAGCAACAACCAATGATGCATAGAGAAGTGAAATGCAAAGAGAGTATGATGATCTCATAAAAAATGGAACTTGGAGGTTGGTGGACCCTCCATTTAGAATCGAACCTATTGGCTGCAAGTGGGTATATAAGAACAAGTATAAAGTTGATGGATCTCTTGATAAACACAAATCAAGACTTGTAGCGACAGGATATGCTCAGAAAGAAGGTATTGACTACACAAAAACTTTTGCTCCTACAACAAAATGAGGCACTATTCGAACTCTATCCTCTTTAGCAACACATAAAGGTTGGGATTCATCATATGGATGTTAATACCGTCTTCTTGAATGGAGAATTGAAAGAATATGTTTACATGACTCAACCTGAAGGTTTTACTGTCAAAGGTCAGGAGTAGAAGGTATGTAAATTGGTAAAATATTTATATGGTTTGAAGCAAGCACCTCATGCTTGGTATGAAAAATTAACTGAGCGCCTTCTGAAATTGAACTACAAGCACTTCAATCTAGATGATGCAACTCTGTTTGTGAAGAAATTTGGTAAATCAATTGTATATCTAGTTGTATATGCTAATGATTTGTTGATCATGGGAAATAATGATGATTATATAGCATCCATTAAGAAAGAACTAAAAAAGGTTTTTGATATGACTGATTTGGGCCTGCTTCATTATTACTTAGGAATTGAGGTCACTCAAAATCCTAATTTCATTTTTATTTCTCAAAAGAAATATATTGGAGAGTTATTGTGTAGATTTGGAATGCAAGACTGTAATCTTGTTTCTACTCCAATGGAGCAAAATCTGAAGATTTCTTCCAATGAAGGAAATGATTTTGAATATGCAACCAAGTATCGACAGCTTGTTGGTGGTTTGATTTATCTCACTACTAATTGTCCTGGTATTACCTTTGCAGTAGGATTTCTTTCCAGATTTATGCATCAACCCTGTGAAGGACACTGGGTAGCAGCGAAAAGAGTGCTCAAATATTTAAAAGGAACTCATACTTTTGGTCTGAAATACTCAAAGGTACCAGACTTTCATCTTATTGGATATTCTGATTCTGACTTTGATGGAGACAAAGAACGTGGGGTGTCTACTTCAGGTTATTTGATGTATCTTGGATCAACAACTGTCACTTGGAGATCAAGGAAACAATCAGTTCTTGTTGATTCTACAACTGGAGCAGAATATGTAGCAACAACTCAAGCCACAAAATAAATTGTGTGGCTTAGAAAAATTCTTGAAGACTTGCAAAAGAAACAATTGACTTCAACACCTCTACTTGTTGATAACACATCAACAATTCAATTGGCCAAGAATCCCATATTTCATTATCGAACCAAGCATATCAAAACTAAAAATCACTTGATTCGACATCATGTTGAGACCAAAACCATTCATCTAAGACATTATTCCACTTCAGAACAAATTTTAGATATTTTTACCAAAGCTTTATGACATGAAAAATTTGAAAGATTCCAAATGCTGCTTGGCATGACGAATGTCCCTTCAGATTAAGGGGAGAATTTTAGACTAATCCTTCGAGACTAATGTAATCCTAGTTAACTGTAGGTTAACTAGAAGTCAAATTTTAGTTTTTGGTGGTTTAACTGCCCAAGATATAATTGTCTGGGACTAACGGTTTTGTTCTTTCTTGTATATATTTCTGCATTTGTACAACCATGGGTGCAATTGTTAAGAACCAAACATCAATATAGCATATAAAAACCTCAGGAAAAGTACTCAACGCCTTGAAAAAGAGATAATTTCAGATAATAAGCCTCTTCGAGGGGGCAACCTCCTTTTACCCCACTTAAATGTTCAAGTACAAGATGATTCAAAATGAAAATGTCTCCTTGGTATAT
>JASDQU010687891.1:0-12993 GCA_032191745.1 Picea mariana
CTCATTACCCCTTAATTGGGGCATATTATATTAGTAATGTTATTTTATTTATGTCGGCTTTAGTCCATTAGTTGTAATTATACCTCCTGGTCTCCTATATATACCAAGGAGACATTTTCATTTTGAATCATCTGGTACTTGAACATTTAAGTGGGGTAAAAGGAGGTTGCCCCCTTGAAGAGGCTTATTATCTAAAATTATCTCTTTTTCAAGGCGTTGAGTACTCTTTCTGAGTTTTTTCTATGCTATATTGATATTTGGTTCTGAACAGTATGTGGCACATTATGGAGATCAAAGAATTGCTCCATCTGAAGTATCCATGTCATTGGGTCCTTGCCATCAAACCTCCTCATATCAATCTTAGGAATGTGGTTGGTCTTCTAACCAAAGTTGGAGTTTCTCCATTCTTGATTCACCTTCCTTGTGTCCTCATCATGAATTTCATGGGATGCATTTTCACTTTCAGGTGTCTTCTCTGTTACGAAATTTTTCAATACTTCCATGATCTCCCCTTTTAAACCATCCATCTTAGTATCCAACATAGATTCCATTGAATCCATCTTCTTTTTTAGTTCATTTATGTCCCTACGCATTTCTTCACCTTCATCAAGAGTCCCAGTAGGATTTTCTGGAGGCTTATTTGGTGTAGAAGTTCCCTTTTTTGGTGGCATGTTGGCCAAGTATCACTTTTGAACCTTGATTTTGAGGTTGTTCTGTTGTATCTCCCATGTTTTGGACCTTTTGGGTATGAAACTTTATTTTATGTAGTTCTCTAATATTTCTTCTTTGTAATGCCACAGTTCTGATCAAAATTGGATGTGCCAAGTGGAATTTATGGTAACTTCCCCACAACTTGCCGATTTTTGGACTTTCCAATAGATCTCACTTGTATAGCGTGTCCCGCATAAACTAATCGATATAAAATTTTGAAAATTGCACTAGAAATACTACATACTGTCCACGATCCAATGAAACTAGCCCCACTTAGTTTGGATACTCTAGGAAGAATTTATGATTGTTTTACCTAGAACACCTTCTTGAGACTAGTCAATAGGACTAGTCAGATACCCTATCTTACACATGGTGTATCTACAAATTTAAGATGACCTAGAAGCTGAAATTTTTACCACAGATACCTTACTAATTTTTGTAAATATCCTCCATATTTTAGGGTTTGAAATGTTACAGAATTGTTTTTATAGCGACAATTCCGCAATGGCTCATTTCAGGATGATTCCATAACTCTATCTTGTACAGGTTGTATCTCCGAAAGTTTAAGGCCTCGGGAGCTGAATTTTGAACCCATCATACCTTGATCCATATTATAACTATCCTCCAATCCATTCCTTTTGAAACATTGTAGAAACAAAGTTATAGCAAAAATTCCCAGGTGTCTCAGATGTTGCAGCGAAACCCCAAGACCTTGAGCTATGATACCATATGTTAAGAACCAAATATCAATATAGCATAGAAAAACCTCAAAAAAAGTACTCAATGCCTTGAAAAAGAGATAATTTCAGATAATAAGCCTCTTCGAGGGGGCAACCTCCTTTTACCCCACTAAAATGTTCAAGTACAAGATGATTCAAAATGAAAATGTCTCCTTGGTATATATAGGAGACTAGGAGGTATAATTACAACTAATGACCTAAAGACGACATAAATAAAACAAAATTACTAATATAATATGCCCCAATTAAGGGGTAATGAGCCAATATTAGGGCTTAACAAAAAGAATGGCTTCATAAGGAGAGCTTTCTCCACGAACCAAGAAACTAGAAGATGCACTTTTCTGCATGTCTGAAATGGTCAAAGTGTTGTATGAGTATTTCTTGGAGAGAAAGAAACCAACCTTGGGAGAGATCGTAATGAAGGGTAAAAGTGAAGGGAAAGGAGAGACTTCAAATCCTCCTCATATGCCACCTTCAACGCCATTGTCTCCTTCTTCTTCCAGTTCTACATCAAAATCTAGTCCTCATTCTACAACATCTACCATACAAAAACAAACACATAAGCATAAGTATAATATGCCTTTGTTAAAAATTAATGTTAATTTTGAGTTTCCTTTGTATGATGGAGAACTAAATGTAGAAAATTTAGATAATTGATTAAGACAAATTGAAGTGTATTGCAGGATACAAAGAATCATAGATGAAAAGACTATGATCTAGCTTGCTAGTCTCAAGATGGGAGGAACTGCCCTTGTTTGGTGGGAAAGTAGGACAAAACAAGATCTTAAGAAGTTTGGTAAGACTCTCTCTTCATGGATTGATTTTACATCCTCTTTACGAAAGAAATTTTATACTCTAGCTTACATGCAACAAGCTATTATGTCATGGCAGAACTTTAGACAATTAAAAGGACAAACTATTCAAAGTTATACACAGGAGTTTCGCAAAAGAGCTTTGGTGTTGGCAATATCATTGGATACTCAAGAGACATTGATTAAGTATATAGGTGGTTTGCATAGTTATTTACAACATACCATTCTTATGTTTAATCCTACTAGTTTAGATGAGGTGTGTGTGCAAGCGACTCATCTTGAATCTAGAGGCAAGAATGTAAATGTTGATTTTGTAAAACCATTCAAATCTACTTAAGGAAAGTTTAAAGGAAAGGGTAAAGAGAAGTTCAAAGGAAATAAAACTAATACAGTGAAGAATCAAAAACCTACATGTACTCAATGTAAGAAGGAAGGCCATAGTGAGGATTGTTGTTGGATCCTTCTCCCAGAGTTGAAACCAAAAAAGTTCAGGAATAAAGGAAAACCAAAGACTACTGCAACAGCTCAAGTCAATTTGGGGTCAGATTCAGGAGATTAGACAAAGGTCACAATCACAGGAATCAAAGGTAAAAATTCTTAAGCTAGTACAAGTTCTTCAATTCAGTCTTTAAAAGTTGATAATGAAGTTGATGAGGTCAAACGAATAGAACTTTTTCATATAAGTGTAATTTCCAAACATACAAAAATTGATACTCTATTTGACAGTGGCTCACAAGTAAATTTGATATCAGAAGCAATAGTTAAAAAGTTGGGATTAATAACTAAACCTCATAAGAAACCATATCCCTTAGGATGGATTCATAATGATAATTAGTTGCAGATGGAAAGACAATGTGTCCTAAAGTTTGCCATTAATTCACAGTTCATAGATGAGGTTGAGTTGGATGTAGTTCCACTAGATATATGTGGTATCGTACTTTGAAGTGCATATTTGTATGATAGAAAAGCAATATTCTATTGCGAAGACAATAAGTATCAATTAACTAAAGATGGAAAATAATATATAGTAAGGGTTCATCAAAAGAAATTGAATTTATCACTAATCAACTCAGGACAAATGAAGAGGATTGTAAATGGCAGTAAGTGATACCTCTTAATGGTGGTAAAAGCTAAAGACACTATCGGAATTGATACTTTCAAAGATTGTGATGTGAAGTTAAAAGATGATTTAGTTAGAATTGTATCTGACTATGATGAGTTATTTCAAGTCCTGAAAGGATTGCCTCCAAAATGACAAGTTGAACATGAGATACAATTGCAGCAAGATGTTCCTCTTCCTAACATTGGCATGTTATCAGTCTTGGAAAATGAAGAGATAAAGAAATAGGTACAAGAGCTAGTTGAACAAGGGGTCATCAGACCTATTGCTTCTCCATGTGGGTCACCTATCATCCTGGTTCCAAAGAAAGATGGCACATGGCGCATGTGCATGGATTTTAAAGCTTTGAACAAAATCACGGTAAAAAATCGTTACCCTTTGCCTCACATTATTGATTTATTTGTTCAACTGAAACATGCAGTTTATTTCACTAAGTTAGACTTAAGAAGTGGTTACCATCAGATCGGGGTTGTTGAACATGATATATGGAAGACTGCTTTTAAAACAAAACAGGGATTGTTTGAATGGTTAGTGATGCCATTTGGGCTTACTAACGCAACTGCTACTTTTATGAGGGTTGTGAATGATGTATTTAGGCCTTTCATTGATGAATTTGTAATAGTATACTTAGATTATATTCTTATATTCAGTAGGACCAAGGAAGAGCATGTCCAGCATGTTAGGCAGATACTTTCAGTGTTGCAAAGAGAGAAACTTTTTGTAAAATTGTCAAAATGTGAATTTGGAAAAACATCTCTTGTATATCTAGGTTACATTGTAGGAGGTGGAGAGCTTAAGATTGATCCCTCAAAATTTGAGTTTATTGTAAATTGGCCAATGCCTACAAATATAACCGAAGTAAAAAGATTCATGGGAGCAACACGGTATTGGAGGAAGTTTATTGCAAACTTCTCTTTGATTGCAACACCTTTACATGCTTTAACAAGTGTGAAAATGGGATTCCAGTGGGGAGGAAGCCAACAAAAGGCTTTCAATACTTTGAAAACAAGGATTAGTACAACTCCTATTCTGGCATTGCCATGGGGGAAGTGTTGATGCAGCACAGAAAACCCATATGCTATCATTATGAGACCTTCACTACAATAGTAATTAACTATCCAACCTATGATAAATAATTGTATGCTTTAGTATAAAGTGTTAAAAAGTGGAAACATTACTTAATGGGTAAAGAAACAGTAATACAGATTGATCATCAACCATTACGGTATCTGCAATCACAAACTAAGCTACAACAATCAAGGCATTTTAGATGGATGGGGTTTTTACAGCAATTTCACTTGGTTATCATATATAAAAAGGGCATTCATAATAAAGTTTTTGATATGTTATCTGGGCCTCCTAGTACAATTGCTACAATCCTTAAGCACAATTCAATCACTCATGAAAGTTATATTGAACAATATGTTGAGGATAAATATTTTAAGGAATTCTATGCAACTTTAAGTAATGGTAAAAGAGCAGAAGAACTGAATTATCATATTAAATACAAACTCTTGTATCATTTGGGCAAGTTATGCATTCCAGAAAGTGAAAGATTCCATGTCATCAGAGAGGCACATACTTCTCTTATAGCAGGGCATTTTGGGCTAGATAAAACAGTTGCTCAGTGACAAATATTTTGTTATTGGCCTCAAATGCATGAAAATGTGTCTAAATATGTAAAAGGATATACTATGTGTGCAATAAGCAAACCAAGTAATAGAAAGCTAGGATTGTAGACTCCACTTCCTATTCCTTCTAGACCATGGGAAAGTGTATCTATGGATTTTGAGGGGGGATTTCCTATGTCTAGAAAAATTCATGATTACCTGTATGTAGTTGTGGATAGGTTCAACAAAATGTGTGTCTTGATTCCTTGTAAAAAACAGGTCACAGTTGAACAAACAACTCAAATGTTCTTTGAAAATGTATGGGTTCATTTTGGTTTACCTACTTCTATTGTATCTGATCGAGACTCCAGATTCATGGGGAAATTTTGGTCAAGCTTATGGGAACTTATGGACACTAGGTTAAAGAAGAGTACAACATTTCATCCACAGACGGGTGGGCAGACAGAGGTGGTGAACAGGACAGTAGTGCATCTACTTCAGGCATATTGCAATAAATATCCTAAGCTTTGGGATGAACATTTGTGTTATGTACAACATGCGTATAATCAAGCCAAACATTCTTCTACTTAGAGATATCCATTTGAAAATTGTTTGGGGTACTTGCCAAAGTCTCCTTTGAATTTTGTCTTTGGAAAAGACATTGCAGTGAGAGGACATAGTGATGTGGACAGGGATACAAAGTTCATTGAACGGATCCAGTTGATCCATCAGGCAGTACAAGAATAGTTGGAGAAAAGCTAGGCCAAGTACAAGGCGAGGCATGATATGCATCGATTTGATCATCAGTTCAAAGCAGGAGATCGAGTTTGGTTATACATCAGCAAGGAAAGGATGCAAGGTGAAGGTAAAAAGCTTAAACCAATTCGTTATGGTCTTTTCAAAATTTTAGACAAGATTGGTACTAATGCTTTCCGGTTAGAATTGCATCCATATATGCAAATCTATTCAGTTGTAAATGTGGAAAACTTGAGATTGTATGAGCCTCCTATGATCGAGGATCAAGGAGAGAATGTTCAAATTGTCTTTACCTTGACATTTAAACAAATGGATGATGACAAAGAGATCCTTTTATACAAATGAGAGGTGACATGTCATGATAATGATGTAAGGATCAAAGGTGTGACTCAAAAACAAAACCCAAAGTGGTTCTTTTTTATCCCTACAATTCTATATGATAACATATGGCTCCATAGGGGATGGCATGCTCCCTGTGAGCTACCAAGAACACGCAGTTCTAGTTCCTTATCCATTCCATATCTGCAATCTGTACTCAGTCTGTGCCTTGTGAACACCCCTGATCATTTATTGAAAACTAAAAAATACTCATTGCAAATCAACTACTAGCATATCAAGCTTATTTATATACATTCCTACACTAATCTATCTAGCTGAGCTTCTTTACTTAATTGAAGTCATACTTCCAATGCATCCAAGTGAGTATCAAACTAATGAAAATAACTCCTTCTTTGCAATTGTTCAAAAGAATTTTCAAGTGATATGAATCTTGCAACAAGAGGTTAGTAAGCAATGAATACTTACAACTATGATCTGAAATCATACCAACAACTGGATCATTAGAAACCTTTGAAAAATATAACTCTATGTAAAAATCCACAGGATCGTGAAACTTATGAAAACACATTTCTAGTTGGTTAAGAAAACCATCTTGCACCTCTGTGAAGGATGATTCGTCAATAAAATGATGGTCCTCATATACTTCATAACTACTCATATGTTTTTTTATGTCTTTTGCAAGTGCAGGTACAGAAATGATAGACATTTCCTCGTTGATCCTTGGAGTTTTCTGCTCATCAATAGGTGATAAAGAGAATTCCAACTGTTGTTGCAATTCTTCCTTACCTTATTCACTATCATATATTGGTTGGCTATTAATAAGCTATGTATGTGCTTTAGTAAAGATATATTCTTTGTCATTTGAATACTCAAAGGAAACAATTTGATTTCCATGACAACTTAAAACAGTAGATACATTTGATAAATGTCAAAATTATCTACATTATGGCTATCACTTTGAAGATTATCATCCTCTTGATCATAACGAAAAGTGTCTTCTACTGCAACATACTCTTTATGAATATTTGATCCTTTACTCAACAAATCAAATTCATAATAACATTCTTGATAAAGGAAATCAACTACAAATTTCTCTTTGCAAAACAAATGAAATGCATCATGAAAATTTCTTAGTGAAGTAATACAAGCAACCGAGAGTGATCTACACCAATCACGAGTTGCTCCATGTAAAGAGTATGTAAACAATTTGTTGGGGACTTCTTCATGTATGACTTTCAGCTTAAGTATGCACTCATGAAAATCTAGTAAATACTCAATTGGCATTTCCCAATTTTCCCCTCTAAACCTATGAAGGAAACCTTCATATTCATCTCTACTAGGCACGGGATTTGGAAAAATAACTATCTTTGAAAAATCACATAAAGCATACATCTGAGCTAGGATCTTGTCCATTTCAAAATAGTGGAGTCGCCAATAGATATCATCTATGATGAAGTTGGAGTTTCCAGGTAGAAGATTGCATTCAAGCTTATGGCATGCTCATGTCTACCATCAAGAGTTGGATCTGATCGTTGTCGTTTTCCCAGGGAAGATTTCTTCACTTCCATCCTCGACAATGACACCAAAAATGTTAGCACTGAGAGTCACTCTCGTACTGCTAGAGGATAAGCCCAATACCCATTTTATTTAAAAAACTAAAACAAGTTATACTTGGTGGATCAACAAGAGAAGAGTAAAAGGGAGGGCATCAGACTGCTGCAAATACATTCTATTGGGCATGAAGTCATAAGATTTTGCAAATCATAGGAAATCAAGATGCCTACCAAATAAAAGGATTATGCAAATATGGGTAGAAGAATAGAATATAAACAAAAAGAAGAATATCCACATAATAAAGATCATTTATGTAAGATAGATTAAAGAGTGCTTGAATAATAATCAATGATTAACAGACAATTACCACAAATCCTTTGCAGCTCATGAATCCATTAACCAAAGGAAGATTTTGATCTTCAAAATCTGTAATTATTACTCAAGCAATATGATAATAAAGAATGGAAACAAGAGAAAACCAGTCTGGTATCACAACTTTCGTGAATATCTAATGGCAGAAATGCCTACAACACATGCCTTCAGGATTACAAATGAGCAACTCAACTGCTCCTCTAGCTCTCTCTCCTCTCTTGGATCATGAATCCAACCCTTTCCTTCTCAAAATCCATTTCATTTATATTCAATTATCTCTATCTACCATAATCCAGTCGAAACCAAGGAGATACATAGGGTCCTCCTTCATTTAGGAGTCTTGTTACAAAATATTCTAACAAAAACTTAACACAATCCTATTTTCCAAGATCTTGCCTATTGTGATAAATGTCTCTTGAAACATTTCATCCTGATTTATTTGGAGATAGAACACATGTCCCTCATATCAAACTAACTCCTAAGAGACCATTCAAACCTTCCTTCACAGCTAGCAGCCTTCCCATAGCTCAAATTTGTCAAATTGTTATAGTTCACAACACCTGTGACAACATGCGCTGTGGACTTTCCTGTAGGTGATGTTTTTATATTTTCTCAAAAAATACGAACTAGGTCAGGATGAATTTTTTTTCAGCAAGTCCAAAACACTATGTTTTACCTCAACACCAAATTTTAGAGGAACCCAGATTGGCAATCAAAAGTTACAAGCAAAACATTCCTCTGTTGTGTGCTAATTGTTCACAAACTGTCAAAAATACTAGTTCGCAGCACCGACACTTGGAACTCTCCTGTAGCAGCCTATTTTACTTTTGCAAAGCTTCAACAACTCAAAAATTATTTCAGGAGTCCAGGCATGCTGCTAAACTCCATCATCTTAATACATAACTAGGGAAAGACATCAAAACTGATATTCATGGCTTACAACTCATATTAAATAGGTCTTGAATTGGCAAAAGAATAGGTTAAAAACATTAACAACATTTGGAACTTTAAGCCTGCTTCAGAAAATGATCAACCACACATTGTAAATGGATAGGGGTAAGAATTCACTCATTTAAGGTTGAATTTGAAAGGATGCAAAAGATGAAAGTTTCAGCAGTCCTAGAACAGAGTGTTTGCAGCACAATTCGAAGCGCCAATATGAAAACCAGCCAAAACCCATTTTTCAAACCTCAAACATGATGAACACTCTCATGGAGTACCAGGTGGATCTAGGATTTATGTTGACATCTTTGAATTTGACCAGAAGTGTTTGCAAACTATCCAACCTCCAATGCTCCTTTTTAGCCAGTTCGCAATGCATTGGTGTTTTGATTTTATCTCTTAAATGCCAAACTGGGTTGGGCTGAATTTTGGTCAGAATGTCAATGCCAATATCATGCTCCTCCAAAAAACATTTTAGAAAAATCCACATCGTCTTTCAAAAGTTATGATCAAATCTTTAGAAGACTTTGCTACACAAAATGAGTTCGCAACGCCTGTCACCAGTTCGCAACGCCTGATTCAAATAAGATTTGCATGCTTTGAGGAGACTATTAGGATGTCCAAAGACCTAATCCCTGATTTTTTTTTTTAAATAGGCTCTAAAAACAATGAAATCCCTTAGCATGACAAAAAGGTAATGATGGCAATGAATGAATAGAGCACTTGAGTATGCTGTGAACTCTCCTAGTGAGTTGGCAGCACATACTATTGTCTTTAACTCTACATTTAAACATATGGATGATGACAAAGAGAACCTTTTATACAACTGAGAAGTGACATGTCACAGTAATGATGTAAGGATCAAAGGTGTGACTAAAAAACAAAACCCAAAGTGGTTATTTTTTACCCCTACAATTCTCAGTGCTAACACATCCATCAACGAAACACTATCGATGATCCATAAACAACATCATAATAAAAATGACCATATGTCACGTATGCATAAATGAAATACCCAAACCAATACAATCCACTCATTGACTCAATCTAGAGTCCAAGGAGGTGCATTGATGCCATCAACATCCTCAATCTGTCAAGTGTCCTGCACACAGAGGGGAAACTCGTCAATAGCATTTGTCGACAAATATATATCAAACAACATAAATCGTAATCCATCAACATCATCATAATAATCCATAAGCGAATCAGATAATCATATAATATAACCAAATCACCTTCCCACAAGTGTCCTCAAAGAATAAGTCAATATCATGTGCTCCAAGAGCGGGATGTTACACTTGAACACACATTTTCTAAAGATTATTTCTACCTTATGGGATATTAAATTCTTATTGAATAAGAAAATATTTAACAACCATCTTATACCTTCAAGTTGATTATTAAATCCACACACTTGTAGATTCCTCTCCAAAATTATGATCATGAAGTGATGATAAATTAAACTTTTCTTCTTATCCATCATTGCTTCAACTTTGCTATCATGTATCAGAAAATATTTACTACTCCATAAACTTACTCCCATATGGTATTCTTTGTCTTCAAGCTCCATACATGCATAATTACCATTGTCAAAATGTACTAAGAAGAAAAATTTAGATTGTATAATCCATCCTAGAGCTCCATTTGTGGGTTCCAAATTTTCTTCATTCTTAAACTTTTGTCTTCCCCCTTATAGTCTTTCAAAACTTCCTCATGATGACATATATCCTTTAGAGAGATTACCGTGTCTTCAATTTGTTCGAAATTTATCATATGTTTCCCTAATTCTAATACTTTTCCCTTTTCTTTGTCCTTCTATTTAACCTTCCTTCCCTATATAGTCGGTGACATGTTAATGGCATCTTATTTCATTCTTCCACCTAACTTTCCTTTAGGTGAAATTTCAACCATTTCCATTCTGTATTGATCATCCTTCATTCTCTTGTCTTCTTTCTCCCTTGTAGAAGATTGATTTTTTGACTTCTCTTGACTAACATCCTTATAAGGATCATACCATTGTTTGGAAAACATGACCTTCTCTTGATTTTTTGCTTCTTCAAAATATACAACTTGATTTTCTTGAGGTCCTTCATTTGAAATTTGCGTTCTTTTAATTGGAAAATAGTTCATGTCCTCCATAGAACCTAATAAGGGTGTCTTTCTTCTTGCCATCTATTCCATCATCTAATATTTTGATATTTTCTTCCTATTTGTCCTCTTCCATACTTATTCAAGGTCCATGACTTTCATTTTTATTTCCTTTTTCTTCATGAGACAATTCCTCTTTTTTCTCCTTTCTAAATTCTTCTAGTATTTGTTCACCTTCACATTCTCCAAAACCTGTAAACACATACTCATATAAACAATTGGTTTGAAAAACTTGAGACTCATTTGTCTCTCTTGATGCCTCTAGAGTTAGCATCTCTCCTCCATGATGTATTTTACTTTCCAAGATTTCCATGAGACTCTCATCTTGTCTTCCATCCACTTCTTCTTCATCAAATATTGGTTATTCATTAGGTTCACAAATGCATATTGCTTGACTTGCTTCCAAGGACTATTTTTCATACATTTTCTTGTGTCTAACTTCTCTATTAACTTTTGGTCTCTTCTCTTCTTCTTTGACCCAGACTGTCAATATATGTCATAATTTCATTGCAATCAATATCTCTATAGGCCATTTGAATTTCCTTTTCATCCTCGAACCATAGATTTGGTTTCCTCTTTCTTATTCTTATAGCAGCTCCATCATAAGACTCAATCTCTTGTTTAACTCAAATATCTCTTCTGCTATGCCTAACTCATTATTTCTGGCATCTGCTTCATTCTTTCTCTAACATTTTCCTTCTTCCAAGACTTTCATTTCTCTATCTATGTTCCTTCCTTTGAGATTTGTTGTGCTCACCTTCTTCTCTTCCTTTCACTTTCACTTTAATCCATAATGTTCCTCTTGTTCCTTACCAAGTCTTTTTCAAACTACTAAATATATCGCTAGGTTATCTCTTCCTCCAAACCTAGTTTGTTGGTATTTCTAGTCCCTTTGTACTTTGGACCTTCTCTCTAAGATTTATCTCGTGCTCACTCTTCATTGTTCTAGCTTCGATAGCCATAGGGATTCTTCTTTTCACCAATTACTTATTTTGTATTTTTCCTATGCTTTCTTCTATCTGTATGACATACAAATATATCCTTTAAAAATAGATGAACCATCTATGATACCAAAAATAATGTAGGGAATCCAAAGCTTTAAAATGATGCATGAGATTCAATTAAAACACTCACACATATTCCTTACCAATCCAAAATAATGCAACATTCTTAGTCTTTTAACATTTGTATAAGATGATCCTTTCTCTATGTTCTAATTAGGGAGGGACACACACATACACACACCCACACCATCCATCATAAAATAAAAAAACCTCCATACCTGAATGCCTAGTTTTATAATAAGAATTTTATTTCTCCATTCAAATTTCAAACTGGATTAATTACTATACCTACATCCCACACCCATATCCTTGGAATTTTAATCAAACAATGAATCTATAGGTTACAAGCACGATCTCAGATTCTTCTACCTCAACTCTGTGACTTTAACCTTGTCAATTGGAATTCACAATCCAAATCTAATTCAAATGTTGGCAATTTATGTAAGTGGTACAGAGGGGAAAGTTTTTAACACTCCCTCTATCCAAGCAACTGATTTTCCACAATTTATGGTCATGATCTATAATAGGAAACAAAGGCGTATGACAATGCCACTTCATTGTTCTTCCTTGCTCTTCTTTGGACTGTAATATTGGATAGATTCTTTGAGGTAGTTAAGTCCCAGAGCTTTCTTACAACTGAATTCAAAACTTCAAATCATCTTGACTTCAAATATTGTTTCATATTTTCTCTCCATGAGGAATAATCTGTTCCATCAAATAAGGGAGCTTCAATTGCAGAGAGAGCCATCTGTCCACCCATTTCTTCGGGATCTACCTTCCAGTGGTTAAATTGTGCTGAAGGAACCCACTCTGATACCAATTGTT
>JASDQU010687891.1:13263-24913 GCA_032191745.1 Picea mariana
CCAACTAGAGTTCATTCAACTCTAGTAGTAGTGATCCATTATAGAATCAACTCTATATCATGATCATAGGTATACCATAAAAGCTCATCACTGCACTTCATCCTCTGTCTGGAATTAGCGCCTTCTTTGCTTTATCCTTCCTCTAATATTTGTGCCTTCTTCACTTCTTCTTCCCTTTGATATTCGCATGGACCTCAGGTCTATATCTCCTTCATTTTCCTCCATAGACCGCTCTTTCTCGGTGAGCCTATCTTTTCCACAAGCCCAATATCTTCCGCAAGCACACCTTCTAGTGAACCAATTATGGTTGTATTTATAGTTTCTTATTCTCAAAATTTGTTTAAGTTATTGAGTCGACTTGTGAAACTAACTTGTTTATTTACAACGACTTTTGGGACCACCAGAGAACATCATTCTGGGTATTCAACGTTAAACCTGACATCCCCTTTTTCTTTCATAAATCGATCACAGGCAGGGATCAATTTCCTTCGTCTCTATGATAACAGGAATCAGCGCTTCCTTCAAACCATGTTCATATGATCATAGGCGTAGAACCACAAGCTTATCAATTTAAGTGACACATTGCATTCTTCCCTTTACATCTCTTTACCATATGACCACTGGTGTTATTCAGATTTTAGGCGAGACGAGTGCTTGAGATATTATCAATTCAACGGTCACAGTTCAATCTCCCGATGAGATGGACGATTGTCGAGACTTTTCCCTCCGTGAATTTGATACTTGCAACATGTCAAATCTCCCGGAGCAGATTTTGCCGAATAGATTAGATGGTTCACGTTTACTTCGAGGAACCAGATCAATGGTCATATTTGATCCTTACATCTAACCTTTCATTCCTTAATCTGAAAGCCAGGACTTAATCAAGTATTGATATGGATGACCACCAATTACTTCGGGACTTCGGCTATTATGCTTACTCTATCCTTCCACTGTATTTTTATCAACGGTTGAGAGTACACCTAACATCAGATCGGAGGTCTCATGTCCACTTCGGGGCTTCGAAATTCGAGACTTCGGGACTTTGGGAAAGTGCAGTGGTAAAACTCTCGAAGAAAAACTCCTAGAGTGACGTAACTTACTTATGTCACTTGATGATGTGTCACGAGTCGAGTAGCTTCCATGTGTCACTCAGATTCATGATTTGCACATACCTGAAATGTCAATTCAACTTGACACTTGTCATTATATGATTGCGCCATGTGTCCTTGCTAACATGGATCTCCTCATGTGGCACATGTTCTTCTCTTGGATCTAACGGTTGTCATAACTCCTTATGTATCTTAGATCGACGGCTGAGAGTGAGTTGGGATCTTCATCCTTCGGGACTTTAGGACTTTTGACATTTGAAACTCCCAAAGTAAATCTCTCAAAGTTACGTAACTTTCTTATGTCACTTGTTGACATGGCATGAGCCAATTTCCTCTTGACACTTGTCATCATCTGATTATGCCATGTGTTTTTTTCAACATGGTCTGCTAACGTGGTTTGTCACATGTCCTTGCTGACATAGTCTACCACATGTCCATGATGATGTGGTTTGTTGACATGGTCTACTGACGTGGTCTGCCACATATCCTTGTAGATGTGGTTTGTTGTGTGTCCTTGCTGACGTGGTCTGCTGACATGGTTTGTCACATGTTCTTACTGACGTTGTCTGCTGACATAGTCTGCCACATGTCCATGCTAACGTGGTCTGTTGACATGGTATATTGACATGGTCTGTTGACGTGGTCTGCCACATGTCCTTGTAGACGTGGTCTATTGCATGTCCTTGCTGACGTGGTCTGCTGACCAACAACCCTGATCCAATGGTCATCATATTTCCTCCAAATCCAATGGCACTTATTCATTTCGGATTTCCAAGCTTCGGATTTTTCAAATCTCAAACTGAAAAATCTGAAGTGGGATTTTCCTGGAGCTTAACCTCCTCGCATATTTATACCTGAACTAAATGTTGTTCATCTATCATGATCCTAGGTCGATGGCTCGATTTGTCTGTGATGTAGCTCTTCTAGCTTATCTTGTCCTTCCACTTAGAATGATCCAACGACTGGTAGAAATCCACATTTCGGGAATTTCAAATCTCAAACTTTCCAGAGCGTAACCTCCTAACATCTTTAGACCGGAAACGAATGATGTTTGTTGATCATGATCTTAGATTGACGGCTTGATTTTTCTCGCTTATCATATCCTTCCACTCAAAACTGATCTGAAGGCTGACGAGAATTCGGGTTTGATCCAATGGCTAACGAGTATTTGGATAATCAACTTCTCAACCCTTTAGCCCCACTTATCCTATCCTTCCATTTTAAAATGATCCAACGGTCATGAAAACAATCGAAGAAGATCAACGATCGACGATGATTGTGGAACCACAACTTGCGAGTGATTTAACTTGACACCCAAAATCCGCAATTTGAAGTTGTGCATTGTTGGTGAGTCAACCACAGTCGTCGATCTTTGAATCTATAAGATTTGACGATCCTGACTAATTGTGGGATTGGAACTAACGCGATATTTAATTCTCCTTTCGAACTCCGCAATCTATCCCTGTCGTTGATCTAGCGATTGCGCATCCAAAGATTACAACTCAATCCAACTTAATCTGATCGATTTTTGGATCAACCACAGTCACCGATATCAAAGTCTATGAGATCTGACTTTCTAGACCAATTGCGGGATTGGAACTAGCGAGTCATTTAATTCTTCTTCTGATCTCCGCAATATATCCCTCTTGTTGATCTGACTTGCAGATCTGACAGTCATGATCCTCCAACGATCCTCAAGCCCACGGTCACTCATATGACCGACGTTCATAATATTTAGATGATCAACATGGTCAATCTCTTGATTGGATGGCCGATGAGGCTTATTCACTTTGATTAGATGACTAATAAAGCTTATCACCCTAAGCTTATGCTTTTCCTTCCAAGCTTTGATCTCTACATTTTCTATCCCTCCTGAGATTTTATCATAGGAACATTTTTTATCCTATCGTGATAAAAAATAATCATGAATTTCTTCATCCTATCTCTGCATCTTGTTCTCTCCTCCTCCTAAGATTTTATCAAGGAACATTGTTGATCCTATCGTGATCAACACTAATCAAGAATTGCTTCAGCCTATATCTGTATCCTATTCGCTCCTCCTCCTAAGCTTATGCTTTCGATCTCTGCATACTGTCTGACATCTTCTGCTAATTGATTTACTGTTGACATCAATGACAATCTCATCTCTGGTAAATCATAATGATAATTGATTATAACAACAAATCATCACATCGACTGTTGACATTAATGACAATATGTCAAACATTCTTATCATATTTCATTGGCATCATCATTAGATCATATGCATGGTGTTTTTTATGTATCTATTTTTTTTTATTATATTTCACAATCTTCTCTTGTTATTTCATTGAGTCATTTCCAAATGTTGTATGAGGGGACATTTTTTTTAAGGAAACTGAGAGAAAATCTTATTCAAAAATCTAGTGGAAAATCACAGGAAATTTTTTTACAATCTTCTAATAGTGCTAGAGCAGAGGAAAAACTGGTTGAATACTACTAGCATTTAAAAAAAACATCCTTTAATTCATACATTGAATTTAGATTACTATTAATCTGATTGTAACGCCTATAAAAGATCCCTAGAATTGAAACAAAAAAACACAACATGGACTTAACTAATTAGAAAGATTTTGGACATCTAGTGCCTCTTCATGAGGGGGCGGTGGAGAATTCAAATGAATCACATGTCTGGGTTGGACGGGTTATGACGCTCCATAATAGATGCCTCAGGAAGATGCTAGATGCACTATAATGACAGGCCAAGAATGCAGCTCAACTACTTCTGAGCGTATCACTTCCACTTGATCGTTCAATTGTTGAAATCCCCATTTATGTTGTATAAGAACTTCCATCATGGATTTCCAGTGAATTGAAGCTTCATTGAGCCAAAGTTGGAGAATATTCAGTTGGTTAACCATTTTCTCCCAATCCTCCTCCTGCAACTCCATGCACCAATGGTTCAAGCATGTCCTTTTGTTTTCCATCTTATCCTGAGTCCACTCCTTTCTTTGAGATGATCTGAAGTAGACCACACTAGAAAAACATATGATTTCTCTGAGTCCTAATTCCTCCAAACTATTGATGTTCTTCTAATGGATACAATAATTGTAAATCCATTGCATACTACGAACTGCCCCTTGGTCCATACTTATCTTTCTCCCCTTTCATGCGAAGAGCCACCACCTTGATCGTTGATTAATGCCCAGGACCAACACTCTTGGTTGGAGGGGTGTTGGATGTGTGGATTGACCCAGGTTCTACCTTAGTTCTCCAATAAAACCCTTTTCACCATCAGCCCTTCTGGTAAACTAGAAGGCTACACTGTGCACAGACTACATAACACAGTCTCACCCGAGATGGATTATGGGTGACTGAATGATGCAAATGTCTGCAATCATGGAAGGGGTTGGATATGTTCTTTTTACTTCTTCTTCTATTTTAACATACATTCTACCATAATATTCATCATATCTACTACTTTTTTCCATTCAATGACATACATTATACATTATTATGCTGGTGCACACTATAATTAACCTCTAACAGATGCATTCATATAACCATTCATTCATTAAAAAGAATATACAAATAACACATCACACATAAAGACACCATTTTTACTGTGGTTCACCCCCCCTGGGCTACATCCACAAAGATATTTTTCTTATTTCTTATTCTTCATTAAAATAACACTACACACATTACATCATAAGGTATGGATGGTCCATGTGAGGTTGACTAGGATCGCACCAAGATCCAAACCTTGTGACCTGAACCTCAATTACAACTCAACACTAACTCCACTTGAGCTCTATGACTCCCAACAGTACAAAGACTTAGACTCAAATTTAAAAATATTCTCCAAAAGTGGATTCTACACTATTGTTATGCATGCATTGAACCTATAGTTGCCTCTTACATCCTTTATTTATACTAAAAAATGGGTTAAAACCATTACATTATGACTCCAAAACCATAATTCTAAGTGGAATCCACTTGTCCACTTTCTAACTATCTTCCACACAATTGGTCTTCGATCCAACCGCTCCTTGGGTTGACCTTCCTTCTTTCTTGGTGTGCTACTTCCTTTTCCCTTTATTCATGCTACTTGTCCCTTTTTTTTCGGTGCACGCTATTCCTTAGGTCCATTATACCTCGCTTATTGTGTTTAAATCCCAAAATTTCTTTCTCCAATAGGCCCCCAACACTAACATGTGGCTTGGCCCAAGCCACTCAGGTTGTGTGTGCCTTATGCACTGATTTCTCAAATTCCTAAAGCTTCTTTGCTAATTCATCCACTTGCTTCTTATCTTTCACACTTTTCTCTTTCAACGTCTCCATGACATGCACTGTAACATGCTCCTTCAACACCTGTATGCCTTATGTATGTTCCTATTCCATTCTGGATATCTCTATTTCCAACGATCTTATCATCTGTTCTTCTTTTTCTTGTAGGGGATCCAACTGAGCATGTATGATCTGTCGTTCCTCCTGGATTGTATTTACTTCTTCTTGCATGTTTTTCATTTCCTACGTGACCCACAGTCTTAGGGGTATGGCCATTATTTTATGTCGTTGTCTCAAATCCTGAACTGCAACATTCAACTTTTCTTCTCTCTATTCCAGCTCCTGGATCCTCTAATCTTCTTCTAGACTTGTCCATATTTGCGTTGTCCTCTCGTAAAGTTCTATTACTTCCTTGACTTCCAATGCAAGAAGATTCACTTGCTTTGTATCATGTTGTTCCCTTTCCAATCTATTTTCTAGTGGGGAAGTGGGTGTCATTTTCTCTACTAACTCTTTTATCTCCTTCTTGTACCCATCCATTGCCTGTGTGATCTTCTGTATCTTTTCTTCTGCGTTGGTTTCCCCTGCTAGAGCGCTCTCTGGGATTTTCTGAAAGACTTCTTCAAGTCTTTGCTTCAAACTATGTGTGCATTGTTCATCCTCTTCTCGTTCGAGTCAAACTTATGTAAGGATGGTTTCCAACACTTCCTTAGCTTCCCTAGCTATCTCCAGGTTTGTTCCATCCATCCTTGCTCTAGATTGAACCTCTTGCGATATGCTCATATATAACTTATATAAGGCCTTTGTTGGTATCCTTGTCAATACCAAGTCCAATTGTTCCACATTCTTCAAGGATCACTCTGTGGTTTCCTTAACATATTCTAGCTTATCTAGAATTTCATGCTCCCCACTATTTATGTCTGGACTATATCCTTATCTTCATGAGTTGGTGCCTAATGCACTTTTCTTATCTGATGTGTGACAATGAGCTATAAGCTTTCTATAACTGCTTTAACTTCCAATATATTTTCCATGAGTTCTTCTCTCTAAGATTCCACAACATAGAGTGATTCCTCTCCTAGGTCTTGTACCTTATTAGATACTAACTATGCATAATCTTATGTGATTGTGAGTTAAATGGGATTCTTTTGTTCCCTCGTATTCTTCCTTTGTTCTCCCATTTCCATGGTTGATTTCCTCTTTTTTTTCTGCGCAGGTCTTGTGACGTTTGGTATACTTCCATTCCTTGTCTCATGAGTTGAGATGTAATTTTTCTTTTTTGCTTCCCCATTGGATCTTTCTCTTCCTTTTTATTCTTTTAAATCCTATTATTTACAATATGTACAAATCTACTTTTTGTGTTGCAACTACTAAGAGTTAGTAGGTCGATCGTCCCTATATAGTTTCAGTCAACCACCATTCACCAGTCCTTGAACTTACTTTCCTACTAAATATTGCAGTTGTACAACACCTCCATATGGACAGACTTTATCTGATATGGACCTAGCCAATGCATTCTAAGTTTCCCTGGGTGTTTCAAATACTTAATGTCATAGAGGAGAACCATATCTCCTTCTTTAAAATTATTCTTCTTGATATGCATGTCATTCCATGGCTTATCCTTTATTTTTTGTACATCCTGATGGAAACCTGCTATGATTCCATCTTATTCTAATTCCATTAGTTGGGAAAGTATTTCCTGTGTTGTGCCCCTTTCTTTCATATCTATAATTACTGCAATAATCCAAGGGAACTATTGCTTCATGTCCATACACCAATCTAAAGGGTGTTTTCCCTATTAGCTTCTTACATGTAGTCCTATAAGCCCAAAGTATTGTCGGTACCTTCAAATCCCAATCGTCTATGTTCACGTTACAAATCTTTGTCAAGGCATTCTCCAAAATCTTGTTAAATGCTTCCATTGTTCCATTTTCTTGAGAATGATAAGGATTTCTTTTCTGATGATATATCTCAAATTCTTCCAACATTTCTTGTATTATATTATTAATAAAGAGAGTCCCTTATCACTCATCAATATTCTTGGACATCCAAACCTTGTCACTACATGTTCAAATAAAAATCACCCTGTAGTCTATGTGTTGCAGTCTTTTACTGGTAGTTCCTCAACACATCTGGTTAAGTATTCTATCGCAGTAATAATATATCATTCTCTTGATCTTCTTGCTGGTGGATTAATTAGACCTACAAAATCTATTTCCCACTTATCAAATACTTGTAAAGTTACTTGAGGTCTCAAATGAATCTCATCCCTTATGTGTGGTTTCCCAAGTCTTTGAAAAACATCACACTTTTGACAGTAGTCCTTTGAATCCTTGTGAACTATTGGCCACCATGATCTTGCATGAAATACCTTCAGCGCGATAGATTTCCCTCTGCAATTTCCTCCAACAATCCCTTAACACGCCTCTACTAAAATGATAGGCCTTTCATGCTCTATCACACATATCCTTAGGATGTTATCTGCTCCAAGTTTTTATAAATGACCTACAATCAATTGATAATTTGCAGCTCTGACCACCAAATTTTTCTTCTGCACAGTAGTAAATTCTCTTGGTGCAAATCCTATATTCAAAAACTCAATGATATCAGAAAAATACTCATCAACTATCTATACTAGAAACAATTGTGCATCTGTAAATTTGTCTTCCAAGTTATTAGGTTCTTCTGCATTAGTTATCCTGGATAAGTGATCTGGTAATACATTCAATCTTCGAGGCTTCACCACTACTTCAAAATAAAATTCTTGAAACAAAATTAGCCATCTGGATATCCTTCCCCCCAAAACTAGCTTATTAACTAAATATCTCAGAGCTAAATGATATGTAAACATCTTGAAATGTTTTCCTAACAAGTAATGTATGTATTTCTACAAAGCATACACCATAACTAGTCCTTCCCTTTCTATAGTGTTATAGTTTTGTTCTGATTTTGATAACTTTATGCTTGCAAATGAAATAGGGTTATCTATATCACCTTCTCCTAGTTGTGTCAATATTGTTCCTAATGCTATTGTATATGCATCCACATGCACATGAAATTCTTTTGCCCAATATGGAAATACTAAAATCGGCGCAGTAACCATCTTCTCCTTCAAAATATCTAAACTTTGTTGGCATTCATCATTCCACTGATACTTAGTGTATTTCTTCAACAAATTCTCCATTGGCACAATAATCTATGCATATCCTCTTATGAACTTCTTGTAATATCCTGTATGGACCAATGTACTCTTCAACTAGCCTGCACTAACTTTGGTGGTGGTAAGTTAACTATGACAACAATTTTAGCAAGATCAACCAATAGACCTTGTTCACACACCACATGCCCTAACAAAATACTTAAAGGTGCGCTGAAAATACATTTCTTAATATTTAATGATATATGACACTATCTACATCTGTCTAACATTAATATTAACATTGCAACATGGTCCTTTAGTAACATAAATAATGTTCAATCATTCAAGTAAACCTCCAAAAACTTATGAATAAAGTCTTTAAAATATTCTACTACTACTCTTGAAAAAATGGTCGGTGCATTATTTATCCCAAATGGCATGACTGTATACTGAAAAGATCCCCAATCTGTAGAAAATGTTGTCTCGTGTCTATCTTCTGGTGCAATCTTTATTCGATGATATCCTGAGAACCCGTCTATGAATGAGTAAGCTTCTTGACCACCTGCATTCTCCAAAACTTCATCTGTAAATGGGGTAGGAAAAGGATAATGTAGGAAAACATCATTCAATTTTCAATCCTTATCCCTCCTTGCTTCTTCTCCTGCAATACCATAGGACTGATCCATTCTGATTCTTCCATAGGTTCTATGACACCATCTTCTAGCATATTGTCAATTTCTACCTTCACTTTCTCTTTGTATATTGGATTCAATCTGTAAGGTCTCTGTTTGATAGGTATGGATTATGGATTCAAATGGATCTTCATCTCTCCTAATTCTCTTGTTAATCCCTTCATTTATGAAAATTTTGTTGGGAATAAGTCACTGTACTTGCATAGTAATTATGTGATTCTTTCTATTGTTTCATTATCTCAATAATATCTGATGTTAGAAATCTTTTTGTTTTTTGCATTTCCAATGTTTACCATATTGATCTTTAATGGTGCAACATAATATTATGAATAAATCTTAGGACCTTCTATTTCTCTTTCTTCTTAAACTTATGAGATCTGGATATTGCGTAGATTATTTGTTGGACCTTCTTCTTCTGGGACGTGATAACAATGTAGTAGTTTTTTCACTGTCTGTCTATTCTACTTCTGATATGTTGGAATTATTTCAAATTATGGTTCTTGAAATATTTTTTCTCTTACCACCTTGAGCGATGTATCTATCTTTAGACTTTCATGCTCAAAATAAAATTTATTACAATTTTTTTTGTATCTCTTCCCAATTTATAGTTTCTCTACGTTGTTCCTGTTTTGTATACCAGTTCTTTGGAATGCCTTCTAGTGTGTGAATAAAATGATGTGGCCATTATTCTGGTGGTACTAATATCCATTGTGTTGGATTACTGAGAGGGGGGGTGAATCTGTAATAGCATACTTATAATCCTTTTTCTTCAAATGTTATATCAATGTAGAATTATTATCCAATAATGAGCAGTAAGAAATAAACAATCACACACATACACAGTACACCAGTGTTTTGCGTGGAAACCCAAANCAAACCGGGAGAAAACCACAGAATGCTTTTTCTTATATGTCTTGAAGAATTACATTCATTGGAAACACCAACTTCCTTTTTTTTCCAGCTGCAGCTGGAAGGAGGCTCCAACCCCCTAGTTTCTCAGGCTACAACCTGAGGGAAGCTCCAACTCCCCAATTATCTTGCTACAACCAGAAGGAGGCTACAACCTCCTATGTTCTCCGACTACAACTGGAAGGTGGATACAACCACCTGTCCTTGCCCTGTCCTACCACCCTGAAGTAGAAGTAGAATGATGGAACCATGTCACACTATCACTATGAGATATATCGCTATAAACCTATACCAATAAATATTAACCATGCATCAACCTATACCTCAACCTGTAATCAATCTGTACCATAAACAAGTGCATCAACCATGCATCAACATGTACCAAACAACCTATAATCAACCTGTACCATAAAAAAGTGTATCCAACCATGTACCAAGTATGTACCAATCATGTTTCAACTACTCATCAACTATGACTCATCAATATGTACCAACCTCATCAACTATACACATCATGTATGTGCCAACTCATCAACTACTTGTCTCAGCCATGTACTCAACATGTACCTCAACCAAAAGCCCTCATCAATTCCATCATCCAAATCTAATTTGTAGCTCTGTAATAGATCTAGTGTATACTATCACATTCATGTAAACCTTCCTTAACTTTAACAACAAGAGACTATCATTTTCATGAAACTTTTATTTAGTCTCACATGCCTAATTTTGGATTAGTCAACAACCCTAACTTGAAGTAATCATAACTTTGAACCTGTAATGCATAAATATCTGAAACTGATATACAATGTTCTTCAGTGTGTTTTATGCAATTCCTCTAGGTTTCACTACTTGGAACCTCTCAGAAAAGGATTTATAGCAAAAATGGCATACCTTGTTGAATTTTGGCTTATTCTAGAGAGCGACCTTGTAGAGCATGCACCGCACTAAATATTCATTGAATTAATATGAAACTATTACATAGCATACTACAGACTATATCCTAACCAACACATTTTGTCTCATGTAATTTGGATCTGTTATGAAGAAGTTATGACATTGTTACCCGAAACACCTGTTTTTGACTAGTTTCGGGAATAGCCACAAACCCTATTTTCCACGGAGTGTAACTCCCAAAATAAAACGACCCACAAGTTGAATGTTTTACCACAAATACTTGGGTGTGTTTTCTCAATGGAATAACAATTTCACGGTTTGAATCATTATAGAAAAAAATTTATAGCGAAAATGGTGAGATGACCTATAAATAACATACCTTAGAAAGCACCATCAAAAGAATTTATCATTCCTTGCATTTCAGCCTTCTTTTCTTCACCTTCCCTCAGAAATTTGGCTTAGATATCCTTGGTTACCTCAGACACCTATATATATTCAATATGCTCAAATGTGTTTAAAATGAGAGAGCCTTGCCTCTTATTTATACTCTCCAAGTAGCTTCCTTAAAAACATCTTCTAGGTCACTTGGCCCACTTTCCTTATTTTAGGGTTAACCCACTTCTAATTTCTCCATTAAA
>JASDQU010687891.1:25013-54648 GCA_032191745.1 Picea mariana
ACAGAACGTCTTCCTGTGAGGGCTTTCACCATAAGGGGACCACTTTGGAGTTCATCCATATTTACTTCTTATCAACCATGACAAAACAATAATGAGTCATATTTACATCAAACAATATTGGGTCCATTACACAAACCTTTGTGCTACAGGGCTTTCTTCAAGGGTTGACATCAATGTCAACCAACCTTAATCAACACATTGAACTATGCAACTATATACATGCCCTTTAGGTTTTCCAATTCCATCATATTTCTTCTGATATTTATGCTCTTGTTCTGCATTGAATATGATGCACAATAAACTCTTGCACTGAAACTAGTTGTTGATATTCTCCTTATGTGTACCCCACCAACATGCAAGTGTATCTTTCAAAGAAATATATAATACTTGTAATCTCTAACTTTCTACTACTTCTAATTCAAACTTCATCAAAAAGTCTTATAAGTCATTCATACCATAAAAAGTAGGAGGCTCTCTTACCTCTGAACCAGTCCATCTCAACATGCACGTCATTTTGGCACATCTTTTGGTGGATAATTCATGTAGTCTTTGCTTCGAGTTTTCCAGTCCTATGTTAGAGTTTGAAGCACAAGAACTAATACTCCTCCAAATAAGCATGCCATCTACAGTTGGGTTGATATAATCTTCTTCGTGTGAAGTAGTTCTATATCATTGATTCACATATTTTGTAAGAAGATTACCTGTCCCAGGCTCCACATACCTTCCTCCTTCCGAGGAATCCAATGGTGCAATAAATTTGTATTCTCCAGATTCAAATATCATATTCCTTGTCTTTAAATTGATAATAACTTGGTTATCAAAATTCCAATCTAGGCCCAACAAAGTTAGATATGGCGAAGTATTATCTACTATGTCAATGACTTTGAAATCAACCATGGTGCGAACACTATCTATATCTACTGGAATTCCTTTCAATCTTCCAATTGGAACTACTATGTGTTAATTATCTAACTTTAACTGACTAGGTGAGTACCCAAATTGAGGTTATCCCATAGCTTCCCAAGTCTTATTGGTAAGAGCATTCACTTTAGATCCTAAATCTAATATGATATCCCTCATATTGAAATGTCTTATGTTTGTATTCAATATGAATTCTCTGCTTGTTCTTCTCTTCTTCTGGACCTTATTCACTTTCTTTAACCATTATTTCCCGGGATGACACTTTTCTAAGAGATTTTTCAATATTTGTAAAGATTCCTTATTGTTCAACAACTTTACACAAGATCCCAAAACATTTCTTAAGTTACTTAATTTCTCTAACGGATACTCTTTGTTGGTCTGATCAAATAGTGGAGGCAAGTCATACACTGGTATCTCATCTACTAGCTTCGTTCCTGACGTAGACATAATGTTTTCCTTCAAAATTTCATGTCTGGCTTCCTTGAATATTTCCTTTTCTTTGTGTGCATAAAACTTCTGTTCATGTTTTGTATTCTTCTTGACCCACTAGTACTAGTCTCGATCCTTCTTGGATGCATCTTCTCCTGTCTTAGCTCCACCTCTAGTAAACTATGTTAATATTCTTCCCATCCTCTTCTCTATTTCCCACCCTGATCCATTGCACGTTCTGGTTGGTACAGTTTATTTTGTCATGTATCTTTACCAAGAGTGTCATATAGTCTTGTGTTTCATGGTCTGTTGTGCGAAAATACATACATGTCGCAGGTGGTTGTGTGAAGTCTCTTGCATAGTGCCCAGGTTTCTAACAGTTATGACACACTATCGGTCCTCAACCTCCTCCAAAGCCTCTACCTCCGTGACCTCCTCCTCTATAGCCTCCTTTGTTTCCTTGATTATCTCCACGCAGTGTATTATATTGTGATACTTGATTATACTTTGGCTGCATGTTATTGTACTATGGTGGTGTTGTGCACTACTGTGCAGGATTATACTATTGTTTCCCTTGAAACTATTGCACATTATACTGTGGTTGTGCTGCAAACTGTTTCACATTATTATATTGTGGCTGCTACACATTGTTATACTATGACTGCTGCACAAGTTGTCATGTTATATGTTCATCCTTCACCATGTATGTATCTGAAATCATTTCTTTCATCATATCCAAAGTTCTACAGTCCTTGTATTCGTGTCCAACAAACTTGCAAAAATTACAGAATGTGCTCTTTGGTATTGTCTCATACTTTTGCATCAAGGGGAAATGATAAGGATCATGTCCATGTGTTTTGAAAATCTCACACCATGGTTCATCTAAAGATAAAGGGTTTGGCATACCCACTCCAATATACTGTGCGTATAATGGACACTCATTCTTGTGATGGCATGTTGTCCTACACAGTGTACACCAGACATCTTATAGTTTCTCCTTTCCTTTATTATGATTCAATTGGAATGTTAATTTCTTCAGATATTTTCTCAGTTCTTCCATAGCTAGATCTGTGTGCTTATACTAATTTTCCTCTAATTGTAAAGATATTTGTAGAGCCTCAACTTGGTTCTGAAATTTCTGCTACCTCAAAGGGTACTTCAAGTGTGGAAATAAAGAATTAACAAACAAATGTGTATGTTGCATATCAATAATAGGGAACTTCAACTTACCTTTGAGCATTTTAAACTTCTTATCAACCTACCAGATTGATTATCCTGGATTCTGCTTAATCTCTATCATCTCGCTCATGAACTAATCCTCCAAGATTGGCTTCTAAAATTCATTTATCAACTGACTTTTTACTTCCGCAACAATTGTAGGAACTTTTGTCGAGTTATTTACTATGAGACCCATGTACCAGAATAATTCGTAGTATCTGAATGTAATTTCTAACTGCACAACTTTAGTATCTTCGTCTGAAATATGCTTGGCTGCCCAAATATTTTCACAGCTGAAAATATGTTGCTCTGGGTCCTCCGAACCTTCTCCATGGAACTCAGGTAACCTAATATAGTGGGATATTGACCTGCCATTGTGAATTTTGTTGCGATACCACTTTCGCATAGTGTAGAAACTTGACTATTTCTTTCTGAATTACTTCTACTTGAATTAGACCCTCATCCAAAAATTCTTCTACCATTAATCACTTATTGGTTGATTGGTTTTTCTTCTTCACTTGTCTTAGTCGCACATGGGGTTGTGGGTTCCACACTAATTCAGATCTGGAATGGAGATCCTTCTTCTACGTTGGACCCATGACATCTATTTTTCCTCTCATATGTGGCACACAATATATCCTTAATATTCCCTACGGTGTGGATATCATCTACCTCTTCCTCATCATTTTCCAAGACCTATCGCTCGGCTACTACCCTCTTTTTATTATTCATCTTGTATTGGTAGGGTCACCTGCTGCGCGTCACACCTATTTTCCCTATGATGTCCCTAATTTGTTCATCATCCATCATGATGGGGTCCATTGCTTCCTTCTTCTAGCTACTCTCTAGATCCTTCCCCATCTCTCAGATCTTCCTTAGTGCTTCCCCCAGCTCCCCCATGCGCATAGAGTGGTCTAGATGTTTGATTCCATGGTCATCGCACCTTTATCAGATAATAAGATCTTAATCGACATGTAAAGAGACTTGATGTACCTCCCTCTTGGTCCCTTCATGAAATATCGCTCTGCGGCATATATGAATTTTTTGTGTCGACTGCAAATTATGCAATAAACCCTGTGGTAATGTTATCTAACCAGAAATACATTGTGTGCGTTAATTTATTATTGACCCTTTCCAGACACGCAATGTTCTCAAAAATCCATTCTATTGGCCTAATCTGATTAGTCAGATGGTTATCCTTCAACCTTAATAACCATTCCTGTAATAAATCTGGAAAGTAATAAAAATATTCTTCATGCAAATCAGTAAACACATACCTCTGCAAGTACTGGAGTGGTGTATATCTGGAACCCTTATTCTCTTTCTACGCAAACTCTATTTGGTTTGTCTCCAACCATATTTCAATCTCTTGCTTCGTAGGATTTCATGACTTGAACATCCCTTTTTACCACTACATATTCTTCATCAAAGTTCAAACCCCTTCCTAGTTTTTCTTCTGAGTTCCAGCTGGTAACAAAACCATTTTTTGGATGTGTGCGCTGACTCAAGTTCTACCTTAGTTCTCCAAAAAAAACCTTTTCACCATTGGCCCTTCTGGTAAACTAGAAGGCTACACTACGCACAAAGTGCAAAAAACAGTCTCACCCAAGATGGCTTATGGGTGACTGGAGGACGCAGAGGTCTGAAGTCGTGGAAGGGGTTGGGGATGTTATTTTTACTTCTTGTTCTATTTTAGTATACATTATACCATAATATTCATCATATCTACTACTTTTTTCCATTCAATGACATACATTTTGCATTATTATACTGGTGCACATTGTAAATAAACCATAACAGATGCATTCATCTAACCATTCATTCATTACAATGCATATAAAAAGAACACGTCACACATAAAGACACCTTTTTATTGTTGTTCACCTCCCCTGGGCTACGTCCACAAAGATCTTCTTCTTATATCTTATTCTTCATCAAAATAATGTTGTGCATGCTACATCATAAGGTATGAATGGTTCATGTGAGGCTGACCAGTGTCACACCAAGATTCACATCTTGTGACCTGACCCTGAGTTACAACTCAACAATGAATCCATCTGAGCTCCGCAACTCTCAACAGTACAAAGACTTAGATTCATATTCAAAAAGATGCTCCAAAAGTAGATTCTACACTATCGTTATTCATACATTGCCACCTCTAGTTGCCTCTTACATCCTTTATTTATACTACAAAATGGGTTAAAACCCTTACATTATGACTCCAAAACCCTAATTCTAAGTGGACTCCAATTTTCCACTTTCTAACTATCTTCCTCTCAATTGGTCTTCGATCCAACTGTTCCTTGTGTTGACCTTCCTTCTTTCTCGGTGCATTGCTTCCTTTTCCCTTTGTTCGCGCTTATTGTCCCTTATTTTCCAATGCATGATATTCCTTAGGTCCATTCTACCTCACTTATTGTGCTTAACTCCCAAAATTTCTTGGTCCAACAAGGGGAGGTTCAACATGTGAAATGGCATGAACCATTCAAGCCCATAATGATTTGGAATGGGAATTGTAATACCAAACTTCAATGACACCATGGACCAGCTAGAAAGTAAAAATCCCATGCGCGAGTAGGCTGAGAGGAGCCTTGAACTAAGCCAGAAAAGAGCATATGGAATCATGCGCATGTGTGAAGTAGGGAGAAGAAGATGAAGGACATGGCTAATTAAACAATGGTTGGACAGGGATGTCATCCATACACATGAATATAAACCTTGTGGAGATCATGGCCAGATGGAAAGATATAGGGTTGGAAGTGACCCATGATTCCCGAGAAAGACGTGTGTATTTGGGACCCTCCTTAGGCTTGGAACCCTGATTAAATCTATATTCAAAGATGTCTTAATTAAGAAATAGGGTGATAGTCGACCCTATCATTGATTCTAATTTTTTCAAAAGGCACCTTAGTTGCTAAATTAGCTTGATTGTCCACCTAAGAATTGTTAGTTATGAGAATATGGAAGGCTTGGAAGGACTCAAAGGTTTCGATCTCTTGAATAACTCTTGTGATGATAGTTTTGATCTTCATGTATTGGGGCAGGGATCATTTTATAATTAGATTGATGATTATCCAAGAATCGTCAAGAATGCAAATGTCTTTAATGCCTTACTTCTAGGATAGAACCAAGACTTTAAAAATAGCATAAGCCTCTACTTGGTTATTATTTTCCTCTCATAGACTCCAAGAAAATTATATAATTAGTTGACCTCGTGGGGAATAAATTACCCCACCTACTCTTTCCACCCTTGTCGGATGAGGGGACATTAATGACTGAACCAATCCACATTTTGGACCAATGAACTTGACAGCTTCGACAAATTTTGGTATAACAAATAAAGGTCCAATGGTATAGTTATAGTCTTAGATTGGTTTCTTGGGAGGATGCAACTAAGATGAGTAAGATGTTCCCTCATTTATTTTAGAACTTTAGGAGAAAGTTTTGTGAAGAGGGGGTGTATATAGTGCAATGTTTGTTTTGACTAGTTTGACACATTGAACTTTATTATTTGAGGGAATTTTGTTTACAAAATGACCTAGTTTATTGACTTGTGTTTGTTGATAAAACTTAGGCTCCTTGACAATTTTCGTTGGATTTAATTAATGTAATGGTAATTTAAAATAAATTTTATTTAAATTCTTATGTGAAACATGGATGGATAAAATATACATTTATACGACATAGTTGACCTTATTGATTCATATGGTTAAGATAAATTGAAATGAATATATTTTATATGTAATTAATTTAGACGCTACTTACGGTTGACTAGTGTGATAGAGAAGTTGTAGGTATACATTGACATGGGATTGCATCAACATTTTATGGACTCCAGATTGAGTTGAGGTATGATACTATGTTACAAAATTAATAATTTTCTTTAATTTATTATTATGAAACAATTTGATGCATTGGTTTTAGTGTGTGCAAACACAAGGAATATGTTTGTCAATTACTTGACACGTGTGTAATGGGGTTGTGTGGAAGTGTATAGGGTATCATTAGGAGAGGAGGAACAACATTCTCATTTCCACCTACTAGCTCTTCTTTTCTATGACCTTGGTTGAAAATATTGTGATGCTTTTATTTAGAGGTTACACATTGCCATGAGGGTAGGCCACATATTTGGTCACTCACAAGTTTTATCTAGGGGGGACACAATAAAATGGAATCATTATTCTTTAATGACCATTATTCTTTTCAAGGTATTGACAAAGATGAGTTAATGTGGTTTCAATAGTTGCACCATTTCCCCCACCAAGAAAGTTGTATGCTTGAAGGGAATGCATGGACATGGAAGACTTTGTACCCATTGAAAGGTAAATATTGAAGGGAATGTAGGATCATGGAACCTTTGGTATCAATTATAGTTGTTATGTATAAATGAAAATATGGTTTATTAAGCATGTGCATTTTATTTAATTTGGGAAAAGTTAAAATGCATGGTTGATTGACTTATCGAGCATAACATTTAATGACTAAGAGAAACAAAACAGTTTAATTAAAATACATTAGACAAATAAATAAAGTAATTTTAATTAATTAAAAACTAATTGTCAGTGCACCCACAAATGAAGGAGAAGAAAGAGGAACGAGGAATTCAAATTCAAATAGAAACATGGGAAAAGAAAAATAGTCTCGGGAGATATTAAAGGGAGTTAATAATTAAAAGGAGTAGTAACTACATATTATTCCATTCAAATAGGAAATGAGGAGGAGATCAATGGAACATCTAGGTGAAAAAATAAAAAGTGTAGTAATTTTGTGAGGATTAATCACTATTTTATATTTTTAAATAAGGAATTGCTTTTTCACTTGTTCATATAAGTGACACTTAGGTGGGTGAATAATATGTAATTAATAGAATATAAAATTACTTTTACACATGATATGTACATGTGGCTTGAGAAAAAAATGTTATAAAATGAGTGTTTGAGTTAGAGGGATTATACTTTTGTACCCTAATGCTAGAATACTAAACCTTCTATTGGTGACTATTGATTAGTTTGGTCTATTGCAAAGTGTTCTTGAGGTGGGGATTTTCACTCAAGCTTAGTAGCTTCACCCTCTTGTGATTTTTCTAGTTGGTAAATTTCATGCAATCCCATTGCAGTTGGAGGGTCCTTGGGGAGGAGAGTGTCAATTGGAGTTGGTAGGGTGGTTAACCAATTGACTATTCAATTATTGATGATTTGACACAAGCAAGATTCTATCTCACATTCCAAGTTGACAAGAAACAAATCTATTTATGACATTTCTTGTATTCTATTTTGAATATGATTGAATCAAATCTAAAATAAGTCTTGATTTTATTAAGTGTTGGAAGAAAATTTTCATTATATATTTGGTTATTTTTATATATTCATGGTGTAAAAAACTAGGCATTTCTCTATATGCTTTTATGAAAATTGTATGGATAGTTAAAATAATAAATTCCTTTTATATACCATGGTTGATACACACACACACTTGCGTTATGATGGTGAACCTCAAACTCTTTGAATATTTTGAGGCTTTAATTGATGTAATGGTAATTTCAAATGAATTTTATTTAAATTTTTATGTGAAACATAGATGGATAAAATATACATGGATATGACATAGTTGACATTATTGTTTCATATGGTTATGATACATTGAAATGAATATATTTTAGATGTAATTACTTTATATTCTACTTATGGTTTGCATAATGTGATAGGGAAGCTATAGGTATACATTGACATGGAATTGCATCAACATAGTATGAACTTTGGATCGAGTTGAGGTATTATAATATGCTACATGATTAATGATTTTATTTAATTTATTATTATGGAACTAGATGATGTATTAGTTTTAGTGTGTTCAGGGTCAAGGAATATGTTTTCCAATCAATAAACACATGTGTAATGGGGTTGTATGGAAGTGTATAGGTTATAATTAGGAGAGAAGCAACAATTCTCATGCTTCAATCTACAATCTCTTATTTTCTATAACCTAGGTTGAAAATTTTTTGATGCTTTAAATTAGAGGTTTCATGTTACCATGAAGGTAGGCCACATATTTGGTCACTCAAAAGGTTTAGCTAAGGGACACACATTAATATGACATCCTTATTCTTCAATTACCAGTATTCTCTCAACAAAGTAGTGACAAAGTTAAACTAATGTCTTCTCAATAGTTGCACCATTTCCCCCACTAAGACATTTGGATGCTTTAAGGTCACGTATGAACATGGCAGCCTTGGTACTTATTGAAAAGAAAAGGAGGAGCATGGCACCTTTGGTATCAATTATAGTTGTTATGTATAAATCAAAATATGGTTGATTAAGCATGTGCATTTTATTTAATTTGGGAAAAGTTAAAATGCACATTTGATTGATTTATTGAGCATATAGGTCAATATTTAATGACTAAGAGAAATAAAATAATTTAATAAAAATCCATTGGAAGAATACAAATATTCTAGAATGTGCATGAAGTATATAATAAAATAATTTTAATTAACTAAAAACTAATTACTAGTGCACCCACAAATCAAGGAGAAGAAAGAGGAACAAAGAATTCAAATTCAAATAGAAATGTGGGAAAATAAAAGTGGGCTTGAGAGAGATTAAAGGGAGATAATAATTAAAAAGAGTAGTAACTACATGTGATCCCACTCAAATAGGAAAAGAGAAGGAGATTAATAGAACATCTAGGAGTAAAAATAAGAAGTCTAGCAATTTTGTGAGGATTAATCGCTATTTTATATTTTTAAATAATGAATAAATTTTGCACTTGTGCATGTAAGTGATACATAGGTGGGTGAATAATAGGTAGTTACTAGAATATAAAATTACATTTACACATGAGATGGACAAGTGGCTTGAGAAAAAAATTCTATAAAATGAGGGTTTGAGCTAGAGGAACTATACTTTTGTACCCTAATTCTAGATGGTTGTCATAATACTAAACTTTCTATTGGTGACTGTTGGCGAGTTTGGTCTATTGGAGATTGTTATTGATGTGGGGATTTTGTCTCAATTTTGGTAGCTTCACTCTCTTTTCGTTTTTTCTAGTTGGTAAATTTCATACAATCCCATTACAGCTCGGGGATCCTTGGGGAAGGAGAGTACCCATTGGAATTGGTAGGGTGGTCAATCGATTGACTTTTCAATGATCAATGAGTTGACACAAAACATATTTGAGCTCACATTCCAAGTTGACAAGCAAAGAATCTATTTACGATATTTCTTGTATTTTATTTTGAATAACATTCAGTCTTTGATTCTAAAATAAATCTTGATTTTATTAAGTGTTGGAAGAGGGTTTTCATTAGATATTTGATTATTTTTATATATTCATGTTGTAAAAAACTAGGAATTTATTTGTATGATTTTATGAGAATAAATTCCTTTTATATATCATGGTTTATATATATATATTCCATCGAATCACCATTGAATAAATTTCATGTCTATGTTGTTTAGAAACACTTCAAAAAATAGTATAATAAATATGTATATGACAACTTAAACATAGATAAGCATATATGTATTTATATATGCCACTGAATTGATTTCATGTGTATATCATTTAGTTACACACACACACACACACACACACTTGTGTTATGATTGTGAAACTTAGACTCTTTGACTAATTTGATTGGCTTTAATTGGCATAATGGTAATTTCAAATGAATTTTATTTAAATGTCTATGTGAAACATGGATGGATAAAATATACATGGATATGACATAGTTAACGTTATTGGTTCATATGGTTATGATACATTGAAATGAATATATTTTAGATGCAATTACTTTAGATGTAACTTATGGTTTTAGTGTGTGCAGGCATAAGGAATATGATTTTCAATCATTCAACACATGTATAATGGGGTTGTATGGAAGTGTATAGGGTATCAATAGGAGAGGACGAACACCATTCCTAATTTTACCTACTAGTTCTTCTTTTCTATGACTTAAGTTTAAAATATTGTGATGCTTTATTTAAACATTACACATTTCCATAAGGTCGGGCCACAAATTTGGTCACTCACAAGGATTATCTAGGGGGTGAACAATAATATGGCATCCTTATTCTTCAATGACAATTATTCTCTTAGCAGTCACACGTTTGATTTAACATGGTCTCAATAGTTGCACCATTTCCCCCACATAGAAAGTTGGATTCTTTAAGGGCATGCATGAACATGACAACCTTAATACTTAATAACAAGTAACTCTTGGAGGGCATGGAGGAGAATGGCACCCTTGGTACCAATTTTAGTTGTTATGTATAAATGAAAAGATGGTTGATTAAGCGTGTGCATTTTGTTTGATTTAGTAAAAGTTAAAATGCATGGTTGATTGATTTATTGAGTATATAGTTCCCTACATTTAATGAATAAGATAAATAAAATAGTTTAATTAAAATACATTAGAAGAATAAAAATATTCTAGAATGTGCATGAAATGGAAAAGAAAGTAATTTTAACTAACCAAAACCTAATCACTAAAGAACCCATAAATCAGGAGAAGAAAAAGGAACAAGGAATACAAATTCAAATAGAAATGTGGGTTTGAAAGAGATTAAAGGGAGTTAATAATTAACAAGATTAGTGACTACGTTTTCTCCCACTCAAATAGGAAAAGAGGAGGAGATCAAGGGAACATATAGGAGTAAAAATAATAAGTGTAGTAGTCCTGTGAGGATTAATTTCTATTTTATATTTTTAATCAAGTAATTACTTTTGCACTTGTGCATATAAGTGACACATAAGATGGTGAATAATAGGTAATTAGTAGAATATAAAATTACATTTACATATGAGATGGACAAGTGACTTGAGAAAAAAATGTTATAAAATGACGATTTGCGCTAGAGGGATTATATTTTTGTACCCTAATGTTGGATGGTTTTCATAATAATAAAATTTGTATTGGTGAATATTGATAAGTTTGGTCTATTGGAGACTATTCTTGAGGTGGGAATTTCCTCTCAAGATTAGTAGCTTCACTCTCTTCTCATTTTGCTAGTTGGTAAATTTCATACAATCCCTTTGCAGCTCGAAGGTCCTTGGTGAAGGAGAATACAGACTGGATTTGGTAGGGTGGTAAACATATTGACTATTCAATGATCGATCAGTTGAGACAAGAAATATTCGAGCTCACATTCCAAGTTGACAACCATGGATTCTATTTACAATATTTCTTGTATTCTATTTTGAATAAGATTAACTTTGATTCTAAAAGATTCTTGATTTTATTAAGTGTTGGAAGAGAGTTTTAATTATAAATTTGATTATATTTTATATATTCATGGTGTGTAAAACTAGGCATTCCTTAATATGATTTTATGAGAATTTTATTTCAATAATTAAAGGAATAAATTCCTTTTATGTACCACAATTGAAAGAGAGTGTTATAGAAAGATTTGCCTCACCCTATGAAATCTTGGATAGAAGGCCTTTTTCCATTTCCCTATGCAGACTTATCATCCTTGTTTGTAAAATATAGAGCTAAAAATGCATATTTTTCCACATGTACGCATCTTGCATACTATACATCATGCATATACGCATGATACTCCACTATAGCCCGCGTACATCAGGATTTGTGCCAGAAAATGAAAATTAATGTTGAGTTTCCATGTCACGACGGGAGATCTATGATCCTTGGCCTTCCATATACTGGAAACGGTTCGACTCAACCCTCCAATTCCATTTTGAAGGCTATAAATGGGCCAATTCCGAGCTATGGAAAGAGGAGAAAGAATTCAAATTTGAGAGAAAAATTTACTTTGGATAAATTATTTATTTCATATTGATTATGCATCCCTTTGTCCTTTAAGTATGAACACAGTGTTCATCTCCCAAGCTCTCCCCTTATTGATTGAGAACCCCATTGTTTCTCTCTTATGAGCTTGCCTTTGGTGGAGGATAGAAGTGGTGGAAGCCCAGTTGGAAGGAAGTTAGTTTCTCGATTCCAAACTGTGCCGACACGGAAGTTTGTAACATTTTCACTGATGCTGATCATATATTAATACAAATACTATTTTTCCGTCCAATTGATATCTTGCAAATATTTGAATTATTATTCCATGGGCGTATTTTTCATGTTTATTAATGGATTATGCTATTGAATATGATAACATCATATAATATCACCACATGCTTTCTTTTCTTGGTTGTTGAGTACTAGTTGCATGTATATTGCTTTGGGTCAAGTGCTCAACGGTGGACTTCATCGAACGTCTGGAAGAGGTAGGCCTTTTATCTTGTCTTTCTAGCATATTTGATTATATAACATACTTGAGAAGAGAGTTGATTTCTACAGTCATTTCTGTCTGTTGTGGTTTACCCTAGCCATAGAGAGATTTTCCTTGTAACAGAATTAGCGACCATACTGGGGATTGAATCTTCTTTCTTAGGGTTTGGAGTACTTTTCTCCTTAGATTTCTCTTGTTCCTATTGTGTTTCTTGTCATATCATTGCTTGAAAACCTCTGTTCACTCTGGGTCTGAGTTATTCAGCCCTATACCTTGACTAGCCTTGTTTTAAAACATATACGTGGTTTTTGGTCTGACAGTCACGTACATACATAGGCAGTCCCTCTACAAGCTACGTACATACACTCTGTTTTCCTAAATAGTCATGTACGTCATCTTTCCTTGCTTGTTTGATAGGTTTGGTGACTGTTGGGTGGGATTTGATGTCTACTGATTCTTCTTGGGTCTTCGTAGTGCCTGTTAAGTGCTTGTGGGAGGACATGAAACCTATCTTTGGTTGAATTCATGGGTGGAGTCTTTCTCATCATCCTTTCATTTTGATTGTCCTTGTACATTGGGTTGGGTGTCTTGTTGCTTGGTATCCTACTTGAGTTGTCTGTTTCTATACACAGTAGAGTTTATATATCAAGTTGCTTTTCAGTCCATGCATTTTCATTTTTATTATATTGAAAATAAAAAAAAAATAGGCATTTTGCATTGCTTGGAATTTTGGTCATTTGAGTCCTTGTCATTATCTTAGTGCATGTAATGAAAGATTGCATTTTTACTTCAGAATTGCAGAATTGAAATTGAAAATTGCAATGGTTTTTAGAATCATATCATTCATTGAAAGTTGAAGTTAGGACTTTGCATTATTTTCATATTTACTTTTCTTGTTGAGTCATAACACCATGAGTTTCACTACCATACTTTTTTGAGTAATCACAACCACTAAAATTAACGCTATAATTTAAAATTGATTCATCACAATTTTATTTTCTAGGGTGCACAAACTAGCTTAGTATTTAGTGCCTTGGAATAGGATTTTGTGAGTAAACGTCTCCAAGGAAATTAAATCAACATATGTGTCTGAGAAAGGGAGTGGAGAAATCCATTGTATAATTGGTAATATCAGGAGGCTTCGCTCACACTGGAGTTAATCACAAGGTCGCATGAGGTTGTTTGAAGGGATATCCCCCCGATACCTTCTTAGCATCAGAGATATTTCTGGGGATCTTGTTAGTGCCCTTACCTCCGTGAGAGGCGGTGCTTTCAAGATTTCAGGCTTTGCTACCATGCCCATATGGTGGACCTAACTTACGACTACTTGCCTATGCATTGGTTATATGTGGGTTTGTTAGTTTCTTGAATTAGGTGCCACACAGGTTACTTGTAGGGGTTATTCTGTAGGAACCCTGGGTCATATAAGGGTCAGACAACTAACAACCTTTATGGAGGATTACCGCTCTAGGGGGATCTAACCAACTGGTTGTTAAGCCCACGAGGGACCTTATAACTGATTTTGTTACCTCCGATATTTAGTAGGGAGTCTCAGGCCCCTCTTGGGTGAGACATACCTTCTTTAGGGAGGGAGGCCACTTTCAGCCACTTTACCCCATTTGTGTGCATATTGGTCGTTTGAATTTTGGTGTTCTCTTTGATTACTAGTTGGCCTTATGATTTATTTTTTCATATTTAGAGTTTTAAGTCATCGTGGAGTTGGACCAGCATCCCTGCCAATCCCATCGCTTGTTACAATTACCACCAGATTTCGAGTCTTTTCCTTCTAAAAGGCATAGAGTTATTAGGCGTGGTACACACACATCCACTATTTAGACTTGTGATTCTACAAGGATGAGTACTGAACCTAGTCTTTAGAACACTGGGAGCCCTTTGACTCCCACACCCACTATAGTTAATGGCACCCCGTCGACTTCTGCAACCACAATGGTTGTAGTGCTAGAGGCACCTATCATTACTATGGATCGGCCTATAGTGAATGCTCAATCTCTTGCCTCGAACCCTTTTGGGTCTCTTGGTCACTCACCGGGTTATAATGTTCATTCCATCCCTATGGCCTCTAGTCCTTTTTCCTATGGTATGCCGAAATTTACTTCGCAGTTTTTGAATGCCATCCTAGCTATTGGCCCTAATGCTAGCATTGGGCTTGGGGGCACTACACCTCTTTATACTCTATTTTCATTTAGTGGTTCTAAAATCCCTCAAATGACTCCTAATATGGGATGGATTCTTTCTTTTAACCTCGGGTCTAATCCTCTTGCTTTTGGGTGGAGCAACCAACCTGGCGGACAAGCTTCTGCTCAAATTCCATCCTACACCCCTACCTCCTCAGTGTCGATTCTGACCAATACATTTGGCATGACGAATCCACCTCTATCATCCATATTCCCACCTGAAAGAGGTTAGTTTCACGCTTTGGGAAACCCCCAACATGGATCTAATCCGGCTAGGGGGGAATTTCTATAACCCCCAAAAGAACATTCCTACTGGAATGATGCCCAACCAACCTTTTATGAATCAACCCGGAGGAGGGTCTTACAATCCTGGACAGGGCCATGGTGTTTACCAGAACCCTGGATGGGTTGCATTTCCTCAAGAACAATCTTTCTCGGGAGCTTGGGGCCAGATGTCGCAACCTCGTCTCCCTTTTATGGCCATGCTTAATCTTCCAGACTTGTCTAAGTTAATGAATGACCCTGTGAGTCATGATCCTACATGGCCCCCCATCCCCACCAAGCTTCCTTCAGATATCCCTAAATTCTAAGGTAATAATGGTGAGGATCCTTGTGTTCACGTTACTACCTTTCACCTATGGTGATCCTTGAATTCCCTTAATGACAATTCTATTCATTTAAGATTATTTAAACACACCCTCATTGGAGTTGCTGCGAAATGGTATATCAAGATACCTAGAGGGAATATGGGACCTTTAGTCGGCTAGTGTTGGTCTTCCTTAAACACTTCCAATTGTTGGTTCGTTACGATGCTGGCCTAGAAATTTTGTCGACTTTACACCAAGACATTGCCACTCATATCTTGGATCATATCCAGGAGTGGCATATATGGAAGAGGTTGATTAAGACTTCCATACCCCTGACCTTTCTTTTAGAATGGTTCCTTAAGTATTTGCACCCTCCTATCTCAAAGGATGTTTCTATTGTCGGGGTTACCACTGAGAAAGAAGGGATCTTTAAATCCTAGCAGCTAGATCTGATATATGCTCAGTCTGGGATGTTATACCACATTCTTCCATATGCACCGCAGTAAAATTACGACCCTAGACAAAATCTTGGACCTCATGCCAATGGCATTGTAGGCTCCACCAATGTAAAATACGCAGACTCGGTGACAAGCCATTTGAAAGAGTTATCTCTAAACTAGTCTGCATGAGGGCCAACTTCGTCTATGTCTTCCAACCCCACTCAGTCGGCAGATGTACACTCTGTGCAATCATCAGAAAACCCAAATGGTAACCAGCAACCAGGAGGGAATAAGAAGAAAGGATGTAATAATCGTAAGGGTAGGAAAAATGGTAATAAACCCAAGGACAATGGTAATAATGAGAGGAGGAATAATAATGCTAGAGAGGGAAAATGAGAAATACGTAAGGTGAAATTTCCCTGTAAGCTTTGTACAAATGACCACCTTACCCATTTATGCCCCAAACTTGCGGAAGTTGTGAGGCTATTATCTCTACCGCCCATCATGATGACGAATTCATTTCCACATAATTAGCACATGGCCTCGAGCTCCTCAAATGTCGAAAATGCAGCTGGTGGGAGTAAAAGCCCATCGTTGCAAGACAACGACCATTTGTGTATCAATATGGTCGATGCAAAAGTTAATGTAGCCACTCGATCTCGAGATTATATCTCTTCACAAGATATTCCTAGTCTAGAATCTCCTCCTCCTCCTTCGAAGATGAATTTACAGATTGAAAAACCAGAGCCACTGCCTCGTATTCTGAAAGGAGTACTCACGCGCTCTACCCATAATCCAAATGATAGAGCTGCCCAGAACTAATATATTGTTGAGGACTTGGGTAAAACCCCTTATGAAATGTCAGCTTTGGAGGTACTCCAGATGTGTCCTTCACAGAGGAATTCCTTACTATCTGCGTTAGGAGCTCTAGAACCCAGTGGCTCAAAAGTTATCAAGTTTTATGTCACAGATGTGAAGCATCGCTTTCCTTACCATGTGGCATTCCAAATCCATGCGGATTAATCAAAGTATACCATCAAACGTGTGATTGTAGATGAAGGAGCTGCTACATGTGTGATGTCCATGATCTATTGGAAATCTCTCAGTTCTCCGACTCTTTCTAAGTCATCTAACATGTTGACTGCTTTTGACGGTCATTCCTACTACCATCACAATATTATTCCTACCTTTTCGGTCCAGTTAGGTGGGAAGACGATAGAGGTGGAGGTCGAGGTAGTTGATGCACCTCTTGATTATAACTTGTTACTAGGACGCAATTGGACCTATGCTATGGTCATCATCATATCGTCCATCTTTCGTACTCTTTGTTTTACTCATGAAGGGAAGATCATAAGATAGACCAGTTATCCTTTGCTTACTCTAGTCCTAATGCATCTATTGGACCATCAATCCCTGTGATCGATAATTCTTAGCTAGCAACTTAGAATATCGGTGTCAGAATGTATTCTTCCATTATGGGTACTTTCGACTTCATGACACCGAGTCATCACGTTTATGCCATGTCCAGTAGGCCCGTTTCGACAGGGAGGTTCATTCCTTTCCACACTTCCTATTTTATTGATCTATGGACCCTACCTTCCCTGACTTCATCTTGTGAAGGTTATTTGCATGATGGAATGGCCATGCCACTATCGACAGCGGAGATGGCGTATCAAGTTGTTCTTGACTCTTCTGTCGATCCTGATCTTGTTACCTCACCGATGGATAAGGAGGATCCCGTTCTTAGACCCGTGTGGGCCACTTTGTTGCCTTGTTCACATGATTGCCTCAATGAGACTTTTTCTTTGGATGAAACAATCATCGAATCCATGACTGGTTCCGACAAACCTTGGAATGATATGCATCACCATTCTTATTTTCTCCTAGAACTTGAAAGAATCGAACAAGATGACTTTCAATCTACTTTGAGTGAGATAGTCGGTCATGGCATAGTTCCACTTGATAAGCACGACATTTATGTCGAAGGAAATATGGCAAGTATTTCTTTTACTGTCACGATCGATATCTCTCATACCCCTGGAAATATTAAAAACGTAAATATCGGTGCAGATCGTTCTCCAAAAGAAATCCTAATCTACACCAAACTCTTCAAGGAATTCTGAGATGTATTTGCTTGGTCATATGAAGAGATGCTAGGAATTTCCCCTCATATTTTCGAACATGAGATTAGAACTTATCTAGATGCTAAACTTGTTTGACAACATATTAGAGCTGCCAATCCCCAGAAGGCCCCTGCTATTAAGGCAGAGGTGGAGAAGCTACTTAATGATGGCTTCATCTACTCGATTCCCTTGACTGAATGGGTATCAAACCCCATTCTGGTGAATAAGAAGCAAGGAACTATCCATGTATGTATGGAATTTCATGACCTGAACAAGGCCTGTCCTAAAGACAACTTCTCGACACCATTCATCGATCATATTCTCGACAAGTATGCAAGAAGCGAAGTATTTTATTTTATGGACATATTTTCAAGGTATAACCAAATTCAAATCAAACCTAAGGATCAACAGAAGATGACATTTATTTTTCCTTGGGGTACTTTCGCATACCGGAAAATGCCTTTTCGACTTAAAAACGCTGGAGCAACCTTATAACATGCCATGACCTTCACTTTTCACAATCTTAAGCATATATTCGAAGCTTACCTTGATGATCTTGGTACTCACTCTCATAAGAGAGCAGATCACGCTACGCACCTTAGACTTGTTTTTGAAAGATGTCGTTACTATAGAATCCGGTTGAATACTCTTAAGTGCATCTTTTACATTAAGTCTGGTTGTCTTTTGGGATTTCTTGTTTCTGAGATCAGGATCATGGTAGATATGTTAAAGCTTGAGGAAATACTTCGATTGCCTCCCCCACGCACGATTAGAAAACTTCAAGGTTTACAGGGGAAAGCTAACTTTCTACATCGGTTTATAGTAAATTATGCCAATATCACTAAGGGTTTCATGCGTATTTTGAAGAAGGATGCCCCTTTTATCTGGGATGAGCGAGCCCAGGAGTCCTTCGATGCTTTGAAGAAATCCTTGGTATCGATGCCTCTATTGAAGTCTCCTAACTATAGTAGGAATTTATTACTTTATATCGCCACATCTGAGGATATGATTGGTATGGTTTTGGTTCAGGAGGATGATGAGCTCCGCGAGCACGTCATCTACTATCTTAGTTGAAATTTAGTTGGTAGCTTAATTATTCTCATGTTGAAAAGCTAGCTTTGGCTGCCATTCATGCAGTCCAATGTTTGCGTCAGTATATATTAGTTTGCAAGACTACTGTGGTTGTTGATGTCAATCCATTTCAATGCGTCCTTACCAGGCGTATCATAGGGGAAAAATATAATAAATGGATTGTCATTTTACAAAAGGTTGATCTCGATTTCGCTTCTGTGAAATCCAAGAAATCACTAGTCTTCGTGGAGTTAATATCTAACTTTCCACGATTAGATGAGGATGTTATCCATGTTGATTTGTTTGCAGACAAACACATTTTTCTTGTCTCATCGTCCGACCCCTGGTATGGAGATATTGTTCTCTATCGTCAAACTTGGAAGTTCCCTCATCATCTCTCATGAGATGACCGACAACGTGTAAGATACCAAGATAAAGATTATACTATCATTGGTGACACTTTGTATAGTTGAGGAATAGAAAATATATTGCATCGTTTTTAACTCACGGAGAAGCCAAGTCAATCCTAAACGATTTCCACAGTGGAGCTTGTGGTGGTCATCTATATGGGTTTGCGACAACCCAAAAAATTTTACGATCCGGTTATTTCTGGCCTACTATATTTAAAGATTGTATTAAAGTAGTTAAGAAGGGTCACCCCTGCCATGTGTTCACTCAGAAAATGCACTTGCATCTAGCCCCTCTTCACCCAATCATTACCATCGTTCCCTTCACCAAGTGGGGGGTGGACTTTGTGGATTGCAACCCAACTTCGGCTGGGGGGCATCAACACATTATCGTGGCCATCCAATACTTTACTAAGTGGCCTGAGGCCATGCCTACAGTTAAATATGATGGCAAGATTTCCACCTTCTTTGTTTTCAATCAAATTATCGCCCAGTTTGGTATCCTGAGTGAGATTGTCACTGATCATGGAAGTCACTTTCATAACGAAATGATGGAAGAACTAGCATCTAAGATGGGGTTTAGACATAGTCATTTTTCTCCTTATTACCCCCAGGAAAATGGACAGGTAGAGGCCGTCAACAAGTCTCTCAAGACCATTTTTCAAAAAAATATCGCTCATACTAAGTTTGACTGGCACATTATGCTATATCTCGCACTCTGGGCATACCAAACCTCAGTCAAGACTGCCACTGGATTTTCCCCTTTCCAGTTAGTACACGGTGTGGAGTCGATTTTACCTATTGAATGTAGAATACCTTCTCTTAAGTTGGTAGTCGCGCTCCTACCTGACACTTCCGATCTCGAGCAACACCTTGTACACCTAGAGAGTCTTGACGAGCATCGTTGAGATGCCTCTACATCTATCGAGGTGAACAAAATATGTGCCAAGGTCCTGTATGACAAGTTTGTCTATCCTCGGTGGTATGTTGAGGGTGACTTGGTCCTCTTGTATGATCAAGACAAAGAACCACTGGGGGCAGGCAAGTTTAAACCCATGTGGCATGGTCCTTATATCGTGAGATGTGTCTTAGAAAAAGGATCCTATGAGTTAGAATATTATGAAGGGAGTATGTTGGCCATGCCCAGGAATGGGATCTACTTGAAAATATATTATGCTCGAGCTTGGGGCTCAAGCATAATATATTTTCAAGTAGATCCNTGGGGGCAGGCAAGTTTAAACCCATGTGGCATGGTCCTTATATCGTGAGATGTGTCTTAGAAAAAGGATCCTATGAGTTAGAATATTATGAAGGGAGTATGTTGGCCATGCCCAGGAATGGGATCTACTTGAAAATATATTATGCTTGAGCCCCAAGCTCGAGCGTAACTCTTTATATATTAATGTAATTTATTGTATACATATTTTCCCTTTATTTTCATCTTCATCTTTCTTATCGAGTTTTCCATTGGTTGGTAGATGTCAATGGAGTCATCGGTCTACCTAGGATTCACAGACAAAGCCCGTCGTCATACACGGAACTTGGCTTCCGCCGCTTGGGTGGTTTACTCACCCGAGGATCTACTGGTGTCTTCAGCTGGCATATCCTTAGGTCCATTGATGAATAATGTGGCCGAATATAGTGTCGTTATAGAACTTTTGTGTGATGCTATATCACATGGTATTTTCTCTTTATAGGTTCGCCTAGATTCCTAGTTAGTAGTATGTCAGTTGAACGACAGTTACCGCATTAGTGATCCTAATTTACTCTGACGATTCCTACGGGTACGTCTTTTAGAGAAACGGTTTGATTTTATTACATATTATCACATTCCTAGGATTTATAATCATGTATTCGATGCTTATGCTAATTTTGTTCTAGATTGGCATTTGTCACATCACTAAAGAAAATAAAACATCTCATCAATGTACACATTTTAAATATAAGTAAAGCCGAAGATCCCTGTTGTATATATGTTTCAAAAACTATGGTGTTTATAGTACAAAATTGGGGCTAATACCCTCAATACACATATACAACCGATACTACAATATCCACTACATCTATGCCTGTGGCACCGGATGTGTGTCATGGTAACAAACTATGGCATTTGTGAGACGTTGAAAGAGTCGTACCCAAGCTCTGGGAACACCAACCACTTGCCGCTACATGGCTTCTAGAAGATCCTTTACTTGAACCATGGGAATCCTATGAGTCAAACGAGATAGTTTGCCCTGCACATTTTGTAGGACCCTCTCAGCTTCTCATCCCTCCACCTCATCTCCCCGATTCCTCTGTCGATGTCGAGGAAGCCCTTCCGGCTGTCGTGGACCCACGTCTACATTACACAAGTGTCTAGTTAGTACTTAAGCATCATCCAAAAATATGTTTGTTCTATTATACAAAAATACAAAAAAAAAATGAAATATTTAAAAACATTCGACATACCTATGTCACCATAGGCGGCCCCTGGTGGGAGTGGCATGTTCACATCTCCTCAAAATTTGATCCTTGCATAGGGATAGTCATTTAAGGCAATGACCTGTCCCTGCCACCAGTAGAAGAAATTCTCGTTGTAGGGTGTGGGCACCCTACCTCCCCCCTATCGTCTCATTACCTCTATCCATCGTTCCATGGATGGATCGCAAGATCCTCTCAGAAGAATCTCGACTCTAGGTCCCAAAACTGGAACCCGCTTGAAGAAGAAACTGCATAAGATAGACGAAAACCCAAAATTCCTCTTACTCCCCTAGTTTCACTCTGTCAACTAGCTCTTCATATTTGCCAGTAGTGAGGTACACTATTCATATACTGTGGGTCTCAAGCACTGTACTACATAGAACATGAGGGAACTCTATGCCTGGTGCAACAAAGTCGAACCTGTGATCTTGGTCAATACGAGGACAACAATCTTCAGGCTGATATTGTTTATAGCTCAGATAGCCAATTTACTTTTGACCTTCGGAGTCCCTGCTACACAGTGGGCATCTATGTACTCCTTTATTTTCATTCCTCTCCCTTCTCCCCATGATTTGAGGTTTACGACCTCTCCCCAGCATGATAATCCAGTCAAAAAGTAGATATCCTCTAATTCAATCCTTAATGGTTTTCCATCGAGGTTGAATCTTTCATTCTCAGGGTCCCAGTAACCCACAAGCATCTCAATCAACCTCACCTGAGCCCTCATCCCTTTGAGTGCCTAAAATTTATATAAGCCACATATTTTCAAGGCCATTTGGGCGACCAGATATTGATCTATAGCAACATCAACCTCCTCATTCTCTCTTTCCCTCCATTCAAGAACCATCCTGCGAGAGGAAAGCTAAAATTTGAGTTAGCAACCATAGAAATAATTAATTGTGTGCCTGTACGCGAGATGCTTCACTTACAATCGCGTATAGGGCTAGGTATACGCGCCCTTTCGTTGCAGATTCGTGTATAACCCATCGTATATGCGACCTGATAAGAGACAGCCCGTGTACATTGAATTTCACAATTTACACCATAAATTACTCAAAATTTGGAACCTAATTTAAAAATTTAATCAACTGGAAATGAAGAGGAAGGGAAGAGTTACCTGGTCCAAATGATTTTTTATTTCATTGTCTGACGCTCCCACAATCACCAGTTGAATCTCGAAGGTATTTTGGTCCAATTTTCACTATCTGGGTAAAAAGTCAAAATGGTATAGTAATTTTTGGTTTTGTTACTATTTATAAACAATTTTTACCCACTTTCTATAGTTTTGAGCCATTTTTTCACCTAATGGACTAATAAAAAGGTGGATTGAGTTGGTTTTTGTAGTTTTTACCATGGATTCTTGCGGATTTCAATGTTATGTTGGTCGTTCATCACCACGGGCAGGTATTTTCACTACCCAACATATAGGATAGGTATCCATTCCATCATGCATTTTTGCATCATCCTATAACTGAAACTTTTTATGCCTTAGATACAAACCCATTTGTTGTGACAGAGAACCTTCCATATTCTATAAGTAGTGTCATTATCAAGTGGTAGAGACTTATCGAACATGGGTGCCCTAGTTAGATCCTCTGCTTCATTTGGTTCCCACGCATAGATTTTTTCCATAGGATCAGGAGTCCCTCATAGCTAATACATGACTTTATGTTGAGCCTCATTTCTCACCCATAAACATGCTACCTTATACCCCAAGGACTCCCAACCAAGTTTAATTTAAGATCTTTTCCAACTCATCTTCAAAAAGAGAAAAGATTGTCGAGTGAATTTGTCTCTTTCACACTTGTAAATTGGATTTGAAAGGATGTCTATTTGGCACAAGTTTATCCCTTTTTCACACCAAATAGACTAAAAGACATAAAAAAAAGACATTTTTTGGCATTAAGTTGTGATTTCATCTCATGCCCTTGCTTGTATTATTGAGCCTATATCTGGTTCTCGCTTTGCGTTATAAACCATTTCCATCGGCAATTACTGCATCCTCAACCAAGCAGAGCCTTGTTTTTATCCTTCACAATTTAACACCATATACCTAGGAGGGAACATTCCTCTGAGTTTCCATCTCCCACATGCATCTCCTTGCATTGAGCATAGATATGTTCCACTGTTGGAACTAGTTTTGCTTACTTGCAACACTCATTTCCTCCTCTGTATCATAGCATTCATTTTTCTATGAAAAAAAAAAGCAGATGAGCGGGAAGGGAGTATTATCTTGTATTAGTAGTAGCCTTGTCTCCTTTGAATAGAAGACAAAGTTATTGAGTCCAATCATCATCATAATTTTGGGATTAGCATGGCCTTAGGAAGCTGAGCTTGTTACAGAGTCTTCTATACTGACTGGTTACTCTTCCAGTCCCTATAGAGAGTTTTTATTGATGCCTCCTGCATATCATGGTTTCATCATTGGTTCTATGTTGTTGGAGTCCTCCATATCTCTCATGCTATTGTTCAAAGGAATTCTATCAACCTGTGTCGGCCACTTCTTAGAACTCTTGACTTTGCATGTCAGCCATACCCTCAGTTTGTCTCAGAGTCACATGATATTGTAGTCCTATCACGAACCCTAGCCCTACTTTCATCATTGGTAGGTAACCTTGAACCCAACAGTCGACACTTCATCATTGGTCATTGACTGGGTGGTTTCCCTTGTGTTCGACGACAAGACATCTATTCAGACATTGGGATTCATGCAATGTCTTGGATGCCATTAGCCTTATTGGTGGTTTCCTCACCTTTGTCAGTAGTTTTCATCATTGGATGTTATTCAGAGGGTCTTTTTCGTGTACCGCTTGCACTTAGAAAATGAGAAAGACACACAGGTTCGTTGGCTCGTGAACATGCTCTTCGTTCAATTTCCACCAAATCATGAAGATCCTGCTTTGTACCTCATGTTGACTAATGAGAGATTCCTTAAATGCTCTCCTTTCAATGGGTCTCCTTCCACCAACTTCAACTCATTTATTCTGGAAATGGGACCTAGAGTCTTATGAGTACCTTGAGTCTTGTAGTCATTAGTGGCAGGTTCTCTTGCCATAGACAGTTCGGAATACATCAATGTCTCTTGATCGATGGATTCTTCAAGTGTTTGTCACCGACTCCTTTATTCACACTTGTAATAATGTACTCGGTGCCTTGATACCTACTTTCATTATTGGTAGGATTTCTTGTGTTTGTTAATGGTATACCTCAGTGACTGGTAATCAAACGATGTCTCATTATGTTTGACCTCAACTCATTTATTTGCATGATGTAGACTTTCACTCTTGGCGGATTATGTAGAAGACTTGAAGACAACAGTATGTGGTTGTAGCTTTCTTGATCTGTTTCTTCTTTTTCATTGGAACAGTACTTTTTTTACTTCAGTGATCATGGGAGATCAGATTGTACTCCATTGTATACAGATATCTTCACATTGGTTTTGAGACTGGTTCTATTGGGCCTTGTTCGTGACTATGAAAACCATTGGCATGTAACCGCATTTGTATTTGCTTATTAATGGCCATGGACACTTGTTTGGTATATTTTCACATGGATCTGCATTGTAATCTTATTGGCAACCATGTATGCAAAGTCAGTGCAGAATGTAATGAGCAACTAGTTATTCCAGTTGGTTCCCCATCACTCCAATTCTAGGTTGTTTATAATGTATTTTGACCATCGCAGATACTCCTATGACCTCACACCTTAGGGGGAATCTGTTATCGCAATATTTTCCTCACCCTATGCAATCTTGCAGGCCTTTTTCCATTTCCCTATGCAGACTTATCATCCTTGTTTGTAAAATTCAGAGCTAAAAATGCATATTTTTCCACATGTACGCATCTTGCCTACTATACAACATGCGTATATGCAGGATACTCCACTACAGCCCGCGTACATCAGGATTTCTGTCAGAAAATGAAAATTAATGTTGGGTTTCCATGTCACGACAGGAGATCTATGATCCTTGGATTTCCATATACTGGAATCATTCTGACTCGACACTTCAGTTCCATTTTGAAGGCTATAAATGGGCCAATTCTGAGCTATGGAAAGAGGAGAAAGAATTCAACTTTGAGAGCAAAGTTACTCTGGAGAAATTATTTACTTCATATTGAGTTTGCATCCCTTTGTCCTTTAAGTCTAAACACAGTGTTCAGCCCCCAAGATCTTCCCTTATTTATTGAGAACCTCATTGTTTCTCTCTTATGAGCTTGCCTTTGGTGGAGGATTGAAGTGGTGGAGGCCCAGCTGGAAGGAACTTAGTTTCTCAGTTCTGAACCGTGCCGACACAGAAGTCTGTAACATTTTCACTTATGTTGATCATATATTAATAGAAATACTCTTTTCTTGTCCAATTGATATCTTGCAAATATTTGAATTATTATTCCATGGGCGTATTTGTCATGTTTATTAATGGATTATGCTATTGAATGTGCTAAAATCATATAATATCACCATATTCTTGATTTGCTTGGTTTTTGAGGACTAGTTGCAGATATATTTCTTTGGGTAAAGTGCTCAACGGTGGAATTCATCGAACGTCTAGACGAGGTAGGCCTTTTATATTGTCTTGCTAGCATATTTGTTTATATAGCATACTTGAGAAGAGAGTTGATTTATGTAGTCATTTTCATTTGTTTTGGTTTACCCTAGCCATAGAGAGATTTTCCTCGTAACAAAGAGCTATGCATTCGAATTGCTATATATATATATATATATATATATATATATATATATCCACTGAATCAATTTCTAGTATATATATCACCACTGAATCAATTTCGAGTATATATTTTTTATAAACATTTCAAAAGTAAACCCCAGATGGGGTGCCACAAAGCATAGGGCGTCCATGTAGCCTACCCCATACCACAACCATTAATATGGCAAGTTGGATTCCTTACCCTCAACATTAAATGGAAGGAATCCATTAATTCCCGTCAAGCAGTGAAGGATAGTTCCCTCGTGCGAGAAAAATGGTGGTCATGAGATACAGTGGACAGGGGAATTTTGATGCAATGGTCATGTCGAACCTCTGTGTTATTATCCTACGAAGTGGAGAATGGATCCATTTCACCTTGGCATTCCACCAGCCTAGAATATTTGAGCACTGGTGCAACTACCATAGGGCTCCCATCACTCTCATCTTTCTCATTGGCACCCTCCCTTACTCCTCTATGCCGAGGGAAAGAGGCAGGCCACTCCATGGCCCTGCCTGGCACAGTTTTGCCGCTAGATGGAGGAGGGTGCAACGACTAGTGTGAGCCTTGTCCATAGCCTGCACTTAGTGTAGGGATAAGGCTAAGATGTCATTGATGGCCTATGTGGAGGAGGTGATTCCAAAGGAACAAATCCAGTTCCCTCTGGAATCCCTCCTCTTCACTGTTCCAGACAATTGGCATCCCCCCGGCCAATTCCCAATAGGCACAAGTGATCCAAGCACATTCCATCCTGAGTGGGAGGCTGGGGAAGAAAATACTTGCATAATTGAGGAGGAATTATCTAAGGAATTCCTCCACCTCGACCTCGAGGACACCACTCAATCAAATATTTAGGTGAGGTGAAGGCAGCGGAGGAGCACGGGATGGAGGAGAGGCTTGGAACAACGAAGGACAAGGAAGTGGTACAAGAGGATTCAGGCGAGGTTGCGATAGTCTGTGATTTGGAGGTGGAGGGTGGCCCAATCTTGGCACCACCACTCATGACAATCCCAGATTTCAGCCAGGAACCACCACCCTTCTTCCATCTAGAGCAGTTAGCGCTTTTTTTTTAGCTCATAAGCTATATGAATGATCAAATTCACCGTGACACCCTCATGCATCAGAGAATTGATATTTTTTACGAGGCTTAATCGAATGCATTAGCAGGCCAGCGGTGTTCGACTTGTGCCAGGCCATTTATGCTCCAGCCTAGGAATGAACCCCTTAGCGGTGACCCAAACGACGCAACCTCGGGTGAAAATGGGTAACTCAATTTCTTGGCTATTAGTTTAGCTCATTGCACTTCTACAGAGCACTTTTAATTTCATGTTCATGTCCATGTTTTATAGTTTGGCTGTTAATTTCCAGTTTAATTTTCATGGTTTCTTAGCAAAGTGGTGCGCAGAATCAAATCTGCCACCTACCCTGGCTTCCGTTTGGCAGGGCATATGGCAGATTGACATTTTTGACAATGACATCACAGTCTTCCATCTGTTTCAATTTCTACTAATTTGGAGGAACAACTGGCAGACTGTTTCCATGTGACTTTTTGTATCGTAAAAATTTTTAATAGGATTTTCCCTCTCTTTTTATTCATAAGAAAAAAAAAATCAAAAACAATATATATAAATATGTATATGATAGATTAGATGTAGATAAGCATATAAGTATTTGCATACACCATTGAATTGATTTCTTGTGTATACCACTTCGTTACACACACAAAAAAGCACTTTTGTTATGATGGTGAAACTCAAAATCTTTTACTATATAGATTGGATTTAATTGACATAATAGTAATTTCAAAAGAATTTTATTTAAATGTTTATGTGAAACATGGATGGATAAAATATACATGCATGCTATAGTAGACATTATTGATTCATATAGTTATGATACGTTGAAATGAATATATTTTAGATGCAATTACTTTAGATGCTACTTATGGTTTTCCTAGTGTGATAAGGAAGCCATAGGTATACATTGACATGGAATTGCATCAACATTGTATGGACCTCGGGGTATTATAATATGTTATGTGATTAATGATTTTCTTTAATTTATTATTATGGAAAAGTTTGATTCATTAGTTTTAGTGTGTGTAGGCATGAGGAATATGTTTGTCAATTAGTCAACACATGTGTAATGGGATTGTATGGAAGTGTATAGGGTATCATTATGAGACAAGGAGCAACATTCATTTTTCCACCTAATAGCTCTTATTTTCTATGACCTGGGTTGAAAATATTGTGATTCATTTACTTAGAGGTTGTATATTGCCATTAGGGTAGGCCCTTGATTTGGTCACTGGAAAGGTTTAGATAGGGGGAAAACAATAGTATGAAATCCTTATTCTTTAGCTACCTTTATTTTCTCAGTAAGGTAGTGACAAAGTTGAGTTAACGTAGTCTCAATAGTTGCACCATTTCCCCCACAAAGAAAGTTGGATACTTTAAGGGCATGCATGAACATGGAATCCTTGGTACTTACCGAATGGAAACTCTTAAAGAGAATGGAGGAGAATGGCACCCTTGTATCAATAATAGTTGTTATCGATAAATGAAAATATGGTTTCTTAAGCATGTGCATTTTATTTAATTTGGGGAAAGTTAAAATGCTTGGTTGATTGATTTATTTAGCATATAAGTCAGTGCATTCAATGACTAAGAGAAATAAAATAGGTTATGTTATTGCACAGTTTGTAGCTAGGTCAAAAGGCTAGAGGATTGAGGCCAAACTGGCGTAACAGGAACCTTCCCCACCCAATGTCACCTCAATGGGGAGGTTCTTTCTTTTTAGGGAGGTTGACCCAGGGGAGACGTCCCCAACAACCTGGGGTT
>JASDQU010687894.1:54189-79570 GCA_032191745.1 Picea mariana
CCCATCCCGAAACACATGAATCTCATCTTCATTATCTGATTTATGTTTTATTTCTAACCCCCTAGTAGATCAGTAGCATGCATATGTGTTTTTGTCTTGGTTGCAGGAAAGCTTTGTGGAAGGAGCAGCGGTAGCAAAGAGACAACAACTCAACGGAGGATCTACTTCAACCTTCAGAAAATAAGGTTAGTTCATTCTTACTGTGCTTGCCTGAGAAAAGGGGTTGAGATTTTGGGTAGAAGGTTAAAGGTTAAATCTGAAGGGTCATGATCTGCGTATAGGCTTAGAGCCCTAGTCTATTAGTCCGTAGGGTAAAATACCCAACAACAACTTTTGACCTTGATTTCTGCCTCCTATTAAGAGAAAGAAGAGCTACTTCCTTGGCTCATATGCAAGATGTAGCCCTGGAATTAGAATACAATGTATTAGTAGTTGAAAGACTTAGGAACAAAGATGAAAGAGACAAAGGAAGAGGGAGATCAGAGGCCTCAAACTATGGTTCTTCTGCATCCCATTCGCAAGTAGATGAATTGACCAAGATAGTGAAATCTCTGTCTACAGATATGGAGAAGATGAAATTCGAGGGGAAGCAAGGTTATAAGAATGCACAAAATGCAGAAAATAGAGGTAACTTCAGAAGACATAATAATACCCCTCATATACTTCCAAGAGGGCCCCAAACTAGAGATAGGGATGATCAGAAAATCCAGACTCCTCTTCAAAATAATCTTGTTGTTGATGAGGAAAGGGAGGAAGAAGAGCTTGATCCTGAAATCCATTGTCTCATAGACACCTCTCCATTTCCCCATTTGACTCAATCTACATACGAGGAGTCCCTCATATACAGCCAAATAAATGAGCTGAGTAAGGGGGATAAGGCCAACAATTTTCCCAGCAAATATAACCTCGGGTCTAAGAGGAAACAAGGGAATTTTGACATCCGTGATCAATCTTCTGTACCAAAGAAGCCTGTTAAAGACGCAAAAAACAATAGCAAGGAAAAGAAAACACATAATCCCTCACCAATAGCGAAAGGATCTGTCCCATAAGTGACAGAAATTCTGAATCCCCCCTCCTATTTTAACTTTCAGCATGAAATTCAAAAGATTAGGAACCATGTACCCCTTTCAGAGCTAGTCAAGCATGAATATTTCAAAAAATCCATATCTAAGTTGTTGCAATCTGAGTCGTCTTTTCATCCCACAGACTCAGTAAAATCCAATATGAAAATCCAACAGTCATCTTAGGTCCTATGGTAGAAGATAGAGATGATTCATCCCCTCCCTTATATACATCACTAATCATACATGATAAGGTGTTGCATAATTTTCTGATGGACTCAAGGGAATCTCATAATCTCATGCCTAGAACTGTCATGGAATATCTTGGGTTAGGAATCACAAATACCTATCATGATTTATATTATTTTGATTCGAGGAGGGTGCATTGTCTTGGGGTCATCAAAGATCTGTTATATTGTTTCAACTACCCATGAAGAGTGTGGTCATGGATATCGTGGTGGTTGATGTTCCTCCCAAGTTTGGCATGCTCTTATCAAGATCTTGGATAAAAAGACTTCGGGTAACATTGCATATGGATCTCACATATGCTACCATTCCCATGTTTGGGGGGGAGCATTTAAGACTATACAAGGAAGCTCAGTTGGCCTACACTATCAGTGATGAAGCATACCCCACCAATCATCCTATCTTTTCCCTTGATATTGATTTGGGATCCATCTTACTACAACTCACTGATGCCTCTGAACCTCCTCTTGAGATCAGAAAGTCCATTACTCTCTGTGGATATTCTCCTCTGATTACCTCTATTTGGAAAGTTTTCTTTGATGGAGCTTCTTCTAGAGAAGGTATTGGTGCTTGAGTATTCTTTGTTTCCCCTGCTCAAGAAACTATATCTCTATCCTACAAGTTATAATTTGAAAATAAAAATAATGTGGCAGAGTATGAAGATCTTGTTTTGGGTTTGAGGGCTGCAAAATACATGGGGATTGAAGAGATATCAGTGTTTGGGGATGTCGATTTGATTGTCTAATAGATCAGAAATATTTATCAAGCTAAGCACCCTCAACTAAAATCATACATAAATGAAGTGTGGGACTTGGTTGACATTTTTTTCTCGACTTTCAACATTTCATTTGTTCCAAGAGAAGAGAATGACATGGTTGATTCTCTAGTTGTTTTAGCAAGTAATTTCAGAATCCCTCTGCCACCTAAACTCAGGTATGATGTAGAAATAAAATATAGACCCTCTATACCTGACAATGTAAAGCATTAGAAATTGTTTGAGTACGATCTTGAAATCAAAAGATTTATGGAAACTGTTGATGATTTTTCTACATTACACATTGATCAAGATCCTGATTCTGAAATAGATCCTCATTCTAATGTTTTTTCGAAACAAAATTTTTGATCATCATATTGTTCAATTGTCGAGCAATCATATCCCAAGAGGACTAGTTCCTTTGGAAACACTATTTGAAAAAAATGATGTGGCAGAAAAGGGTAAAGTAACAAATGAGGATGTTGATGTAGCTAAGTGCAATATTGGCATAGAGGAGGATCCAAAAATTTTCAAGTTGTCAAATAGCTTGTCGAGGGAGAAAAGGGCCGAGTATGTTGAGTTATTAAAGGAATTTGTTGATGTACTTGCTTAGACCTATGAAGACCTCAGAACATATGACACCAATTTCATTGAGCATAAGATCCCATTGAAAGAGGAGACCAAACCACTTAGGCAAAAATTAAGAAAAATAAATCCTATGTTGTTGCCTATTATAGAAAGGGAGGTAAAGAAGTTGTTGGATGCCCAACTCATTGTCCTGTTGAGATATTCTGAATGGGTGGAAAACCTAGTCCCAGTGAGGAAAAAGAATGGAGAAATCATAATCTGTGTTTATTTCAGGAACCTGGATAGAAGCTCCAAGAAGGAAAATTACCCTTTTCCAAAGATGGAACACATACTGCAGAGGGTGACAGGTGCATCTAAGATTTCCATGATTGATGGATTTTCTGGATATAATCAGATCTATGTCCTGCTTAAGGACAAATAAAAAACAACCTTCACCACTCCTTGGGTCACATTCATGTATGACAAAATGCCCTTTGGATTGATGAACGTAGGGGCAACCTTCCAACAAGCCATGGAAATCACCTTCATTGGAGAAAGGGATAAATTTGTGGTCCTCTATCTGGATGACATAACTATGTTTTCCAAATATGAAAAAGAACATTGTTTCCATCTAAGAAAGGTCTTCTTGAAATGCAGAAGGTTTGGCCTCTCCTTAAATCCCAAGAAAAATTGGTTTGCCATGAAGGAGGGAAAATTACTTGGGCACATAGTATCAGCTGAGGGAGTTAGGATTGATCCCAATAGAGTGGAAGAAATCCAAACCCTGTCACTCCCGAGATCTAGGAAAGACGTCCAGTGTTTCTTGGGAAAAAATAATTTTCTGAGAAGGTTTGTTTCAAATTTTTCTGAATTAGTGAAGCCTATCACAACCATGCTCAGGAAGGGGAATGAAGTAAAATGTATTGTTGAGCCCATAGAATCCTTCAACCAAATAAAAAATCCATTAACTAAGGCACATGTGTTGATCAGTCCTGATTATTCCAAGGATTTTTAGATCTTTTCCTTTGCTTCTTTTGATACAGTGGGAGTTGTTTTATTGCAGAAGAATGATGAAGGGCTAGAGCAACCTATTTCCTTTTTTAGCAGAGCACTGAGAGATGTGAAGATCATATATGACATCATGGAGAAGCAGGCCTATTCCTTGGTGAAAACTCTCAAAGCTTTCAGAGTCTATGTTTTCATTCAAAGATCATCGCATATGTTCCTTCAACTTCTATGAAGAACATTCTCATTCAACCTGACATAGATGGGAGAAGGAGCAAGTGGGCTGCCAAAATCCTTGAATTTGATCTGGAAATAAAGCCCACCAAACTAGTTAAAGGCCAAGGTTTAGCCAAGCTATTGGATGATTATAATTGCAAAGCTTTGGGGGTTAACTTCATCAACACTTACTCAGAAAATCAGCAAGCTAAGTTTGTTGATATAAGTTCTCAGGGCGTCCCTCCACTAGCATAATGCACCTGGTACAAAGACATTATATGTTTTCTGTAGGAGTTAAGGCTTCCCGATGGAATAAGAAAAATCAAGGAAATATATTTAAATCTTAAAGAAAATTAATATTGCCTCATTGATCAGGTTTTGTATTGGAAAGAACCTCTAGGAGTGATTTTGATATTTTTAAACCCACGGGAAGCCCAAAACATTATGTTTGATTTTCATGACAGCCCATGTGGGGGACATCATTTCTGGAGAACCATAGCCTATAAAATTATCGGTCAGGTACTTCTAGCCTACTCTATTTACTGATGTCGGTGAAAATATCGGAGCTTGTGTCAAGTGTCAAAAATTCTCCGAGAAGTAGCAGCTCAAGTCTTTTCCATTGAAGCTTGTGGTAGCTTCATGACCCTTTTAGCAGTGGGGCCTAGATTTTATTGGGGAAATTAATCCTTCTTCAAGTATCCAACACAGGTGGATATCGACTACAAAAGATTACTTCACCAAATGGATAGAAGATATCCCCACAAGGAGTGCTTCTCACAAAGTAATCATTGGTTTTCTTGAAGATATTATGGAAAGATTTGGTTGTCCGGACATAATCGTCATTGATAATGCTTCATATTTCAAAGCCAAGCCATTAATTCATTTTTTTGAATAGTTTAGAATTTCATTGATTCACTCAACTCCTTACTACCCCCAAGGGAATGGACTGGTAGAGTCATCTAACAAAATCCTTATAAAGATTATCAAAAGACTGCTAGATGACAACAAGAAAGCATTGGATTCAAAGATCAAATTTTCTCTATGGCCTAAGAGAGTGATAACAAAAAGATCTCTTGGGGTCTCTCCTTTTCATTTTTTGCATGGGACTAAGGTCATCTTTTCTTCTCAGTTGTCCTTGCCAGTGGAAAAATTCTTCCAAGACTACCAAGGAGAAAATGATGACATGGTTAGGAGGATACTACATCTAGTAGAAGTGCAGCAGACTAGAGAACAACTACTGAACAAAGCACAGGAACATCAACATAAGATCAAGCATGCTTTTGACAAGAAAGCAAGAAAAGAGGATTTCCAGCTGGGAGATATAGTACACAAATGGGATGCACCCAAGCAGGACAAAGGAAAACATGACAAATTTGAAGCCCTATGGATTGGTCCCTTCAAAATCTCTGAGTTATTTCCAAATAACACTTGGAGGTTGCAGGATTTGGAGGGATCTGAAGTTTTTGATGGCCCTGTAAATGGACATTTCCTGAAGAAATATTTTGTTAGGCCATGACCGGAATTCCTCCACTGTAAATACCATTCCTGTTTTTCTTTTTATTTTTAGTTTTTCATTTTTAATAAGGGACTCCTTAACCCAAATAAAAGGCACTGGAACTACTTGTTCTTGGCAGCTCACAGGGAGCATGCCATCCCCTATGGAGCCAAACATTATCACACAAACTTGTCAAAGTATTGTGGGTTGGTAGTTTCTACTCAAGTATGTAATTTTTCCCTGTCTCTCTCCTTTTCACTGACCCCATCTTAAGTTTTTCCCTTTCGGATTGTAGGTTTTTCTTTTGTTTTCCTGCATTTGTTTGATCAACCTGTTTTTCCCTATTGTCTTACCTGAGAAGTCTCGTCCCCAAGATTTTTTTTTCGCTGGGTCAATCACTACCCTCTCTCCCTCTTTCATTGATCCTTATAATTCCCAAGACCTCGTCCATTCATCCAAGTAATTATTTATACAGGCTACAGTAGTGAGCACAAGCACAACACTTAGAGTGGTCTGATATGGACTCAAATCAAGTGAGTGAGCAAGTTCAGTTTAGCGAAGGAATTTACATTTCAAAGTTCAGAGATTGACGACGTATAATAGTCATGAAAATTGGGAGTTTGGAACATTGTTGAAGTTATTTGTGAAATATCCAAACCCCGGAAATCCTAAATCAACAAGAGTCATCTGATCCAACAGGATTCATGGAACCAGATCTGAATCATGGAGAAAGTCATTTCGAGAAAGCTGAAGTGAGGAATGCACAGAATTCCTGAGTTCTAAAAAGTTGATATACATATGGTTCGTTCGATTCAAAGGGATGCGTGGCAGCACTTGATATGAGAAATCATGATTTCATGACTCGAAGGTTTTAGCATGGATCACAATATAAATTCATGAAACGCGAAGTCACGAAGTGCCTAGGAGTTGGGCCCACGATCACAGCCCGAGGGCGCATGGAATCGGGGCCATAAAGAAGGATAAGCATACATTAAGCAGTGGGCAACTAAGGTTATTTGAGGAGATGATCATGGTTGTCATTTTCAAGGAAAATCTGATCGTTGATCTAGATGGTCCATTTCGTGATTTTGAGCATCGAGATATTTTAAAATCAAGGGGAGTGAAAACTCCCAAAGTGCGAAATCCAAAAATTCCATATGGGATAAGCATGAGGTCATGGCTCAAGGTCATGGGGAGTGATGGAGAGGAGCTTCTCCATGGGAATAAAGTGCTCGCCTCGGTCTCAGCAGAAGATCTGCATGGTTTCAAGGTGTTGGGATCAATTGGAAGAAGTCGTGGGCACCGCCTGGAGAATTCATAAGTGTCTTACCTCTTCTCAATTCTAATGAAAGTAGTTAATGAAAATGGGGGAGATGGTTGAAACCTCTTCTCACCCCGTAAATGGAAAGCATGGAAGAACTGGTCGTGGAGGCAGATTGCCAGCCCAAAGCTCCCCTTTCAACATATTTTCTTTCAAGGCCCATACTAATATCAACTCACATCTGACAGAAAAATGCATGTATAGACTGACAGAAGTAGATGCAGATGCAAAACTTTGATTATAGTGGGCAGGTCACACTCCTAGTGGTGGCAAGTTTTTCTAAGTATAAATACTTAGTTTTGATATTTTGTAAAGGTCGATGTTAGAGCTAAGCTCTTGTATTGTAATGTTTTAATGAAGATATGGTTCTTTGGTTATGTAACCTGATATGAGATTTTTTGTTTAATGAAAGACAACTTTTGTTTCCATCTTATATGTTTCTGATATTGAATGTTCATGATCGAAGGATTCGCATGGATTGTGGTGAATTTGTTGTAATGAATGTTTGATGGCAGTGCGGTTATAGAGTTTTCGGTTTCCTAAAACTTTGAATTCAATAGGATCTTGTTTTTAGATTTTTTCCTCCTTAGGCTGCTAGAAGACCTGATGTCTAGAGTGGGCCTTTACATCTTCTTCTCAATTTATTCCTCCTACTCACCCTTACTACAACTTATTGTCTGAAGTTAATCAAGACCTCATTTTCTTATGCATACTACCCCAGTTTTCTGAGTTAAAACAATATTCTCTTGATTCTACCCCATTTGACCTCTTTAAATCCATTAACCGTGACATCTAAACTGATGGGTACTGGGCTTACATCTGTCGCAATCCAGAGGTGAATTCTAGTGCTAACACTATCAATTGACGCATTAATTACAATCGCTTAACTAACAATAGTATTATATACAATAGATAAATACAATTACAAGGTTTAAGTAAAGCCTTGTGAAAATAATTGTTTTCAACTAATGGATTAAAACAACATGAAATATAAAAGGGAACTGTTTTTATACTATAAATGACGAAATAATAAACAATGGGTGAATAAGATTATAAATGATATAACATTAATGGACAAATCATTTAACGTTTAAATGATGTAATCGTTATTCATTCACAAATTAACAAATCAAATAAAATATAAACTAACTAACCTAACATTGATCAGCAGTACTAAGCTAGATTTGTCTTTTTGTATTTCTATAAGCTCCACTTAACCCATGTCAAGCATAAATCTATGACAAAAGCAAGAACAATAATTCTTGAAACAACTCAAAGAAGTCTTGTATATTCCGAAACAAGTCTATGGTGACAAAAAGACAAATAGATTTTATCTCATGTGACTTTAAAATATCCAATAACTAAAAATGAAAGAAACTCCAACTCTCAACAAATGGTATTACCAACTACCCAACATTAGATGTAAACTCAAAAAGCATAGATAGACGATTATTCACAGATATAAACATAACCAAAATATAATGAACCAAGGAAAACATAACATGAAAAGTTATATGCAGAACAGACTAAAGCTAGTTCAATACAAATAAAATTTTACATCTAGAAATTACATGAGAAACAATGATATCATTGCATAGTCTACAAAAGGACGAAATCCAAAGAGTAAATTGTATCTCATATATTTTCAAAAAAAATAAGCCCATCATATGGTCCAAGAGGAATTTGCAGACCAATAACTCGCCAGTATTTAAAGAGAAATTTTGGTTCTCTTGTATAACACTGATCCAACAACCTATATATTAAGAGAAAACTATAGCAAAATGTTGTATAATTCTAATATTTTGACAGTGTCAGGATAAAAATCACTTTGACTGACAATTTAAATCTTATTTAAAATGCAGAAAGAATAACTTTCAAATCATGATCCTTAGTTAAGATATAATATATTAATCGACAATAAGAAAAATCTCAATTGAACAATTATATCTTTACAAATCTCAATTACATGAATAAACTCAATATAATACAAGATTTGTATCAAAATTATACAATCACCAAGATCAAGATAATTGGAATAATAGACTCTTAAAGATTGAAAAAATTAATACATAAATGATAGAAATTAACCATGTATTGATAAAACAAACTAAAGCTAATTTAAATCAATGCATAATCAATTACTCAAAGAATATGAAGATATTATAATGAAAACAAAACCATTTTACTCACAGGACAAAAGCCATAAGAAATCTGAAATTTCATATTCTTCTTCAAAAGTACTCATCCATTCTCCCAAAATTCCAACCATTCGTTACTCCATTTGAAAAGAAAAAAGTTTACAAAAGAAATAATATAAAAAAAATAAAGGATAAAAATCCTCCTCTCATTTTCTTGGATCCCATGGGCTCTGAACTTTCTCATATATTTCTGCAATGAATGAACAGTCTGGGCGTCACTAATAATTTCCGCCACCTGAAATTTTCCTCGTAAAGAGACACAAATATCTCTCCAATCGTGCATTTTTTTGGGAAAAAGCTAAAAATTAAGCTAAATGGGTCCATTCTGCAGATGGGTTTTCAACCGTTTCTTCTGATTCCTCACACTTTGGCGGCAATCCGTCCTGCAAAATCGTCTTTATGTTCTTGAACGCATTTCCAAATATTATTTGTTGTTGCTCATAAATTATTTGCAGCAATCCAATAATAATTTTGGATCAATTATCTTGAACATCTTTAGATAATAAAATCAAGCCATGATCAGATCCATACCAGATAATTGATAATAGAAACCTGTGAAACAAAAAGAAACCAAATTAATAACCTAAAAACTGTGAATAAAACAAAATCTAGAACAATAAAATTAAAATGAATTTAAATTAACTATAAGTTATAAACAAATATTGTTTATATTTTACTTTGAAATATGATCTTAAAATTCTAGAAGCTTCAAATTGATGGAGAGGAGAAAAATATTAATTTTGGGTTTTCACAAAATCAAACAAATGATAGATAAATTTTGTTTTTATTTTTTTATTTTTATTTTGAAATGAGATGCAAACTGACAAAATAATTTAATTAATTAAACCTACCAAATGATTTTGTGAAAATKATTGCTAATGARAAAAGAAGAAAACATACTCATAATTTAAACRAAAGTAAACARTTGATAAAAATTAATGTTTTCGTTTAAATTAAGATTTCTATGTTCGTCTCTCCCTCATTCAAATTTGATCAAATGTGAACAAATGTCATAGAAAAGATGTGTCACAATAAATTTTCTTCATGTGAAATCATTGTTATTAATCTATGTCTTCAACCAAGCCATTCTCATAGAAGATAAATTCAATAAGAAAGAGGTAATAACAAACTCCCAAATTATGAAGATCGTCCATCAACATCAAAACTCTGTAAAAAGAAAAACGGAATGGCATTTGAATTTCATGAAATTTAAACCAAAAAAAAGAAAATAATATAATGTCAAACCAACTGTGAAACAAAGAAAACCAATACCAATCCAATTAATTCAAAGGGAAAAAAACTAAGAATCCAAGTAAAATTTCAAGGGACCCTAGATTTTGATTAAAAATAAAGAAGGGGGTTGTTGGGGCCCAACAGGAGGTTGCTAACTGTCAAGGAGGGTTTGAATGACTTCTCATGGATCAGTTAGATGTCAAGGTACACCTACACCTAATTTTATCTCCATTAATATTGTTGGGTATGTGTTATATTCTTTGCATGTATGTGTGTGGGTGCATCAGATTCGACAACTGCGTCTGATTTTTTTTTTGGGCGGTATTTGCTATTTTTAGTGGATTTTTCTATTTTTAGCGGTTCTCTAAATTAATATTAGATTAAGGGAGAATAGGGTTTTGGTATATATGAAATACCTAAAAACATTGTATATATATTGTATTGTGAATGGTGAAATTAATACAATGAAGAGTTGAAAGGTTTTCTCCTGGTCAAGGGTTTATGGTATAAATCTCTGTGTAATATGTGTATGAGCCATTGATTAATTTCCTTTTTTCTTAAGAATATATATGCATTGATTTACTTCATAGGTTTAAAACTTACAAATACCTCATGCAGTGAGTTGGAAACAATTCATTAAAGACTTCCAACAATTTCCTGAAAATTAACAGTTTGTTGGATTTTTGTCTCTTTGATTGTTGCCACCTATCTCCAAAGCCTAGAATCCAATAAAAGAGATGGGATTCGACCTCCTAAGGATATTTTGATTTTTTTTATATTTAATGAAGGAAGAACCTCTTGGAGAGGGGTTGGATTCATGATCCAAGAGAGGATAGATCTAGAGGAGCAGTTGAGTTTCTCATTTGTAAGCCTGAGGGCATGTGTTGTAGTCATTTCTTCCATTAGAGATTCATAAAAGTTGTGATACCAGACTATTTTTCTCTTGTTTCCAGTCTTTCTTATCATCTTGCTTGAGTAATATTTACATATTTTGAAGATCAAAAGTTGTCTTTGGTTAATGAATTCATGAGTTGCAAAGGATTTGTGGTAATTGCTTGTTAATCATAGATTATTGTTCAAACACTCTTTAAGATATATTACAGAAAGGATCTATGTTATATGGATATTGTTCTCTTTGTTTACCTTATATTATTTTATCCATCTTTGAATAAGCCTTTTGTCTGGTAGGCAACTTGATTTCCTTTTATCTGTAGTATGTTATAACTCCATGCCCAATGGAATGTATTTCCAGTAGTCTGATGCCCTCCTTTTTACTGTTCTCTTGTTGATCCACCTATTCAAACTATTTTAATCCATTTACATTTTGATGTTACCAAGATTACTCTCATTTGCAGTTTGGGAGTGACTCTTGGAGTGATAACATTCTTGGTGGTTGCCGAAGAACAAAGTGTGAAGATAGCTTCCTTGGGAGAACGACATAGATCCAACTCTTGATGGTAGACAAGAGAGGGACACCAAAATTGACTGTAATTATCTACCTAGAGACTCCACAATCAAAGACTCCACTGGGGAAGATTCGGTTGATAGAAAGACCAAGGGGAAGAAGTGTAAAAGCATGTATCATTTCATTAGTTTTCTACATGAAATCATGTTCTTATTTATCAACGCTTTCATGTCTTTTCCTTTACATATAAAGAGGATCATCTTGTGCTTTGTTTATTTAGATGATCATCAGCCTTCTTTTATATATCCATCCTTGGAAGAAGAAGAAGTTCCTTCTTCATTTTTTGTAGATGTTGATCATGTATTCTCACCTCAGCCTATTCATAAGGATTCACTTTGTATTCAAATCCCTCCTGGTTTTGATCACCCTTGTAACCTTGAGGAGGTTGAAACTGATTAAAATCCTTCTCAAATATCATCACCTTCTATTATTATTGTTGAACCTTACCATCAACTTGTCAAACCTCATATTCAACCCACTAGTTTTCAAACTAGAATCAGAGACAAGATGTTTAAACCTTTAAGGCTGCCATACCACCTTCATCCTTATCCTCTTGATTTCCTTGAGTATCTTCCTTGGTTCTCTGGAGAAGATCATGTTACAGTGGAGAGGCATTTGGATGCCTTTGAGAACTTTGTTGATCAGTTTGAGATAGTTTATTATGATGTTACAATGAGGTTGTTCTCCAAATATTTGTTTGTAGATGTTGTTGTGTGGTTTAAAGGTTTGGGAGTCAATTCTATTGGTTCTTGGATTGAGCTATGCAATGCATTTTTAAAGTGTTGGGGTGATAAAAATTCCCTTGATCATTACTTAGATGATTTTAATTCTTTGAGGAGAGGGGAAGAGGAAGCCTTGGTTGTCTTCAATAGGAGGTTTTACAGTTTTTATCATAGCATGCCGGTGGAAATCTGACCTTCTGAGACTGCTTCCATGGTGTACTATGAAATGGCTCAGCATTCAGATCTTGTCCTTCTCCTGAGAGAAAGGAAAGATTCATATTTAAGAAGGTTGTATGAGGATACTGAAGAAGATGAAGAGAACATACGGGCTTGCCAGAGGATTTGAGATCAGGCATACTTTGAAAATATTCCTACACAAGAGGAGCAGCAAGAAGACTGTCACTATATTTCAGATTTGTAGCAAAAAGACATTGAGTATGAATAAAATTTTAAACAACAACAAGGATGTAAGTATGGTTTACATTTGGAATAGAATTCTTCAGTATATTTAGATTTTTCTATGGACATGGATGCATGTCAAACTTATGATCAGTTTTCAAAACATGTTGAGCATATAGTAATTGATGATTGCATAGATAATTATATGTTCCTAGCTGATCATTATCAATGTGGTTTAAAACTCGTTGTACCATTATCTTGTGATCATTATGTTGAAAATGAAGAGACTTCCATTTTTTATGATCACAAATTGCTCACAAGGGAATAAGAAGGTTATATATTTGAAAGCAAAGAAGAATTCATGGATGAGAAATTATTTTTTGTGGATCAACATGCTTCTGATCTTTGTTTTAAAGATAAAGTTGCAGCTTATATGGAGTCATATGTTTCATATTTTCTAAAAATTTTAGATTGCATTATTTCATCGATATTAAATTTTTTTTTTTTGGCATAGCTGATTGGATATTCTCCTTGTTGGGAGGTTTTCATCTATCAAGGAGGGTTCGAATGAATTCTCATGGATCAGTTAGATGTCAAGGGACACATACACCTAAGTTTTATCTCCATTAAGAACTCGTGCAGTGAATTGGAAACAATTCATTAAAGACTTCCAACAATTTCCTGGAAATTAGCAGTTTGTTGGATTTTTGTCTCTTTGATTGTTGCCACCTATCTCCAAGGCCTAGAATTCAATGAAAGAGATAGGATTCTACCTCCTAAGGATATTTTGATGATTTTTTATTTAATGAAGGAGGGAGCTCTCGGAGAGGGGTTGGATTCATGATCCAAGAGAGGAGAGATCTAGAGGAGCAGTTGAGTTTCTCATTTGTAAGCCTAAGGGCATGTGTTGTAGGCATTTCTTCCCTTAGAGATTCATGATAGTTGTGATACCAGACTATTTTTCTCTTGTTTCCATTCTTTCTTATCAGCTTTCTTAAGTAATATTTACAGATTTTGAAGATCAAAAGATTCCTTTGGTTAATGAATTCATGAGCTACTAAGGATTTGTGGTAATTGTTTGTTAATCATACATTATTGTTCAAGCACTCTTTAATCTATATTATAGAAATGATCTCTCTTATGTGGATATTCTTCTCTTTGTTTACCTTCTATTCTTTTATCCATATTTGCATAAGTCTTTTCTCTGGTAGGAAGCTTGATTTCCTTTGATTTGTAGGATGTTATAACTCCATTTCCAATGGAATGTATTTGAAACAGTATGATGCCCTCATTTTTACTCTTCTCTTGTTGATCCACCTATTCAAACTATTTTATTCCATTTAAATTTCTATGTTACCAAGTTTACTCTCATTTGTAGTCTAGGAGTGACTCTTGGAGTGATAACATTATTGGCGTTGTTGTCGGGGAATGAAGTGTGAAGCTAGCTTCCATGGGAGAACGACATAGATCCAACTCTTGATGGTAGACAAGAGAGGGACAAAAACATTGACTATAATTATCTACCTGGCGACTCTGCAATCAAAGAATCCACTAGGGAGAATCCTATTAACAGAAAGATGAAGGGGAAGAAGTGCAAAACCAGGGATCATTTCATTAGTTTTCTATATGAACTCTTGTTCTTCTTAATCATCTATTTCCTGTCTTTTCCTTTACATATAAAGAGGACCATCTTGTTTTTTCTTTATTCAGATGATCATAATAATTCCTTTATATATCCATACTTGGAAGAAGAAGACCTACCTTCTTCATGTGTTGTAGATGTTGATATTGTATTCTCAACTCAGTCTATTCATAAGGATGCACTTTGTATTGAAATCCCTCCTGTATTTGACACCCTTGTAACCTTGAGTAGGTTGAAATTGATTCAAATCCTTCTAAAATATCACCACCTTCTGTTGTTAATGTTGAACCTTACCATCAACTTGTTAAACCTCATATTCATCCCACTAGTTTTCAAACGAGAATCATAGACAATATTTTTAAACCTTTAAGGTTGTCATATCACCTTCATCCTTATCCTCTTGATTTCCTTGAGTATATTCCTTGATTCTCTTGAGAATATCATGTTACAGCTGAGAGGCATTTGGAGGCCTTTGAGAACTTTTTTGATCAGTTTGAGATAGTTCATGATGATGTTACAATGAGGTTGTGGTCAAAATATTTGTTTGGAGATGTTGCTATATGGTTTAAAGGTTTGGGATCTGATTCTATTGGTTCTTGGATCGAGCTATGCAATGCATTTTTGAAGTGTTGGGGTGAGAACAAGTCCCTTGATCAATACTTCGTTGATTTTAATGCTTTGAGGAGAGGGTAAGAGGAAGCCTTGGTTGTCTTCAACAAGAATTTTTATAGTGTTTATAATAGCATGTCAGTGGAAATATGACCTTCTGAGATTCGTGCCATGGTGTACTATGAAATGGCTCAGCATTCAAATCTTGTCCTTCTCTTGAAAGAAAGGAAATATTAATCTTTAAGAAGGTTGTTTGAGGATATTGAAGAAGCCAAAGAGAACATATGAGCTTTCCAGAGGATTCGAGATCAAGAATACCTTGAAAATATTCCTTCACAAGAGGAGTGATCCAGATGGATATCGGTGGCCACCCACCTTTTCCAACTGGCTCAAAATAGTTTTCTAACATTTTTAGCAATTTACTATTTTTAGCAGTTTTTACTTCTGGGGCCATTTTGAGGGCCTAAATGAAGGTTTTTCGGTATTGAGCTCCTCAATGATATTTGAATGCATGATTGAGCCCCCAAAATAAATATCCTCAGTGATACCTTTCCAACGGGCTATCACATGCCTAAAACAGAGATCGTATGCAAAAGTTATGACCCTGGGAAGTTGATGTACTAGTTTACCCAAACGGGGCCCACATGACTTTTGGCGCTTCATCTCCTAGGGTTAGGTTTTTGGATGTCTAGGGTTTTTTGAATTCTTTCTTATTTTAAAAAGGCCTTCGTAGCCTCATTGTAATTTTCTTTCTTTCTTATTTTAAAAATGCCTTCGTAGCCAAACAGACTTGTGGGAGCTTACGAAACTCCATTATGCTGCTTGGTTTGGATTTTATTCCCTCGAACAGAATTTGCCACATGTCCTTGAATGGCTTGAGGAGTCAATTTGCAACTATGTATAAAAATCAAACTGAGACTTGAATGCATGAGCCCTCAGTTGCATTGGATGTGAAGCACCAAGTTTCAGCTATTGGGGCTCCTACTCTATCATTTTGTCGACCGAAAAACCATTTGTTGGAGTATCTCCAACACTAGGGTTTTGGTCAATGAGGCATAGTGAAATTTATAAAGAGGAGGTTAATTTTCAAGAACAATGTGTCGGGTCTTTTTGGATAGTGTAGTCATGTGGACCTTAGCCAAACAGGCTTTTGGGAGATTATATTAGTCCGTTATGCTACTCGATTTGGATTTTATACCCATGGACCAAATTGACCACATGTCCCTAAATGGCTTGTGGAGGTGAGTTGCAACTCGTAATAAAAATCAAACCATGACTCAGATGCATGAACCATCAGTTGAATTGGATTAAAAGCATCGGTTTTCAGTTAGTGGGGCCCCTACGCTATCATTCTGTCGACCGAAAAACCATTTGTTGGAGTATCTTTGGAACTAGGTTTTTGGTCAATGAGGCATAGTGCAATTTCTGAAGATGAGGTCAATTTTCAAAAACACTTTGTCAGGTGTTTTTGGCTAGTGTAGTCGCATGGGCCTTGGCCAAACAAACTTGCGGGATCTTGCGAAACTACATTATGCTACTCGGTTTGGATTTATGCCTTGGACGAAATTGGTCACATGTCCTTGAATGAATTGAGGAAGGGAGTTTCAATTATCAATAAAACTCAAACCAAGACTTTGATGCATGAACCCTCAATTGCATTGGATTAGGAGCACCGATTTTTAGTTATTGGGGCTCCTACACTATCATTATGTCATTCGAAAAACCATTTGTTGGAGTATCTCCAACACTAGGGTTTTGGTCAATGAGGCATAATGCAATTTCTAAAGAGGAGGTCCATTTTCAGGAACAATATGTTGGTTCTTTTTGGCTAGTGTAGTCGTGTGGACCTTAGCCAAATGGACTTGTGGGATATTACGTAAGTCTGTTATGCTACTCGGTTTGGATTTTATGCCCATGGACCAAACTAACCACATGTCCCTAAATGGCTTGTGGAGGCCCCTACGCTATATTATATAGACCAAAATTTGCATTGGATTACGAGCATTGGGTTTCACCTAGTGGGGCCCCTACGTTATCATTCTATTGACCAAAAAACCATTTGTTGGAGTATCTTCAAAACTAGAGTTTTGGTCAATGAGGCATAGTGAAATTTTTGAAGATGAGGTCAATTTTCAAGAACACTCTCTTAGGCATTTTTTGCTAGCATAGTCACATGGGTGTTGGCCATATAGACTTGGAAGAATTTGTGAAACTCCATTATGCTGCTCAGTTTGGATTTTATGCCCCCGAACGAAATTGGCCACGTGTCCTTGAATGGCTTGAGGAGATGAGTTGCAACTATCAATAAAACTCAAATCGGGACTTGGATGCATGAACCCTCATTTTCATTGGATGCGGATGACTAATTTTCAGCTATTGGGGCTCCTACGCTATCATTTTGTCGATCGAAAAACCATTTGTTGGAGTAAATTCAAAACTAGGGTTTTTGTCAATGAGGCATGGTGCAATTTCTAAAGAGGAGGTCAATTTTCAAGAACAATGTGTTGGGTACTTTTGTCTAGTGTATTCATGTGCACCTTATCCAAACAAACTTGTGGGAGATTACGTAAGTCTGTTATGCTACTCAGTTTGGATTTTATTCCCATGGACCAAATAGACCACATGTCCCTAGACGGCTTGTGGAAGCGAGTTGCAACTCGCGATAAAACTCAAAACAGGACTCAGATGCATGAAACATCAGTTTCATTGGATTAAGAGAACCAATTGTCAGCTAATGGGGCCCCCATGCTATCCATCTGTCAACCGAAAAACCATTTGTTTTAGTGTCTATGCAACTAGGGTTTTGGTCAATGAGGCATAGTGCAATTTCCGAAGCTGAGGTCAATTTTCAATAACACTCTGTCGGGCGTTTTTTCCTAGTGTATTCGCATGGGCCTTGGCCAAAACAACTTGTGTGAGCTTGCAAAACTCCATTATGCTTCTCAGTTTGGATTTTATGCCCTCGAATGAAATTGGCCACATGTCCTTGAATGGATTGAGGAGGCAAGCTACAAATATCGATAAAACTCAAACCGAGACTTAGATGCACGAACCCTCAGTTGCATTGGATGTGGATCACCGAGTTTCAACTATTAAGGCTCCTACACTATCATTCTGTTGACTGAAAAAACATTTGTCGGTGTATCTCCAACATTAGGGTTTTGGGCAATGAGGCATAGTTCAATTTCTAAAGAGGAGGTCAATTTTGAAGAACACCGTGTCGGGTATTTTTGGCTAGTGTAGTCATGTGGACCTTAGCCAAATAGACTTGTGGGAGATTATGTATGTCTGTTATGCTACTCGATTTCATTTTTATGCCCATGGACAAAATTGACCACATGTCCCTAAATGGCTTGTGGACTCAAATGATAAAACTCACAATAAAACTCAAACCGGGACTCAAATGCATGAACCATCAGTTGCATTGGATACAAAGCATTGATTTTCAGCTAGCACGCTATCATTATGTCGATCGAAAAGCCATTTGTTGGAGTATCTCTGGAACTAGGGTTTTGGTCAATGAGGCATATTAAAATTTCTAAAGATAAGGTCGATTTTCAAGAACACTCTGTTGGGCATTTTTGGCTAGTGTAGTCACATGGGCCTTGGCCAAACAGACTTGTGAGAACTTGTGAAACTCCATTATGTTGCTCGGTTTGGATTTTATGCCCCCGAACGAAATTGGCCACATGTCCTTGAATGGCTTGAGGAGGTGAGTTTTAAATATCAATAAAAATCAAACCTATACTTGGACGAACGAACCCTCAATCACATTGGATGAGGAGCACTGAGTTTCAAATATTAGGGCTCCTACGCTACCATTTTGTTGACCGAAAAAACATTTTTTGAAGTGTCTCCAACACTAGGGTTTTGGTCAATGAGGCATAGTCCAATTTCTAAAGAGGAGTTCAATTTTCAAGAACAATGTGTCGAGTCTTTTTGGCTAGTGTAGTCGTGTGGACCTTAGCCAAACAGACTTGTGGGAGATTACGTAAGTCTATTATGCTACTCATTTTGGATTTTATGCCCATGGACCAAATTCACCACATGTCCCTAAATGGCTTGTGGAGGCAAGTTGCAACTCGCAATAAAACTTAAATCGATACTTAGATGCATAAACCATCAGTTTCATTGGATTAAGAGCATCAATTTTCAACTAGTGGGGCCCCGACGCTATCATTCTGTTGACTGAAAAACCATTTGTTGGAGTATCTTCGTAATTAGGGTTTTGGTAAATTGGGCATAGTGCAATTTTGAAGATGAGCTTAATTTTCAGGAACACTCTCTCGGAAGTTTTTGGATAGCATAGTCACATGGGCCTTGACCAAACAGACTTGTGGGAGCTTGTGAAACTCCATTATGCTACTCGATTTGGATTTTATGCCTCCGAATGAAATTGGCCACATGTATTTGAATGGCTTGAGGAGGCGAGTTGCAACTATCGATAAAAATCAAACCAGGACTTGGATGCACAAACCCTCAGTTGCATTGGATGTGAAGCACCAAGTTTCGGCTATTTGGACTCCTATGCTATCATTCTTTTGACCGAAAAACCATTTTTTGGAGTATCTCCAACATTAGGGTTTTGGTCAATGAGACATAATGCAATTTCTAAAGAGGAGGTCAATTTTCAAGAACAATGTGTCAGGTATTTTTAGCTAGTGTAGTTGTGTGGACCTTAGCCAAACAGACTTGTGGGAGATTACATAAGTTGGTTATGCTACTCAGTTTGGATTTTATGCCCATGGACTAAATTCACCACATGTCTCTAAATGACCTATGGAGGTGAGTTTCACCTCATGATAAAACTCAAACTGAGACTTAGATGCATGAACCATCAGTTGCATTGGATTAAGAGCATCGGTTTTTAACTAGTAGGGCCCCTACACTATCATTATGTCAACTGGAAAACCATTTGTTGGAGTATCTATGTAATTAGGGTTTTGGTAAATTGGGCATAGTGCAATTTTGAACATGAGGTCGATGTTCAAGAACACTTTGTCGGGTGTTTTTGGCTAGTGTAGTCACATGTGCCTTGGCCGAACAGACTTGGGGGAGCTTGTGAAACTCCATTATATTGCTCAGTTTCGATTTTATTCCCCCAAATGAAAACCATTTGCATTGGATGCGGAGCACTGAGTTTTAGCTATTGGGGCTCCTACCCTATCATTTTGTCGATCAGAAAACCATTTGTTGGAGTATCTTCAACATCAGGGCTTTGGTTAATCAGGCATAGTGCAATTTTTAAAGAGAAGGTCCATTTTCAAGAACAATATGTCGAGTCTTTCTAGATAGTGTAGTCATGTGGACCTTAGCCAAATAGACTTGTGGGAGATTACATAAGTCTTTTATGGTCCTCAATTTGGATTTTAAGCCCATGGAACAAATTGATGACACATCCCTAAATGGCTTGTGGAGGCAAGTTGCAACTCATGATAAAACTCAAACTGAGACTCAGATGCATGAACCATCAATTTCATTGGGTTAAGAGCACCAATTTGCAGCTAGTGGGGCCCCTACACTATCATTATGTCGACCAGAAAACCATTTGTTGGAGTATCTTTGAAACTAGGGTTTTGGTCAATGAGGCATAGTGAAATTTATGAAGATGAGGTCAATTTTCAAGAACACTCTGTTGGGCACTTTTGGCTAGTGTAGTTACATGGGCCTTGGAAAAACGGACTTGCGGGAGCTTGCGAAAATCCATTATGCTGCTCAGTTTGGATTTTAAGCCCCTAAACGAAATTGGCCACATGTCCTTGAATGGTTTCAAGAGGTGATTTGCAACTATCAATAAAACTCAAATTGGGACTTGGATGCATGAACCCTTAGTTGCATTGGATGTGAAGCACCGAGTTTCAGCTGTTGGGGCTCCTATGCTACCAGTTTGTGGACCAGAAAACCATTTGTTGGAGTATCTCCAACACTAGGGTTTTGGTCAATGAGGCATAGTGCAATTTCTAAAGAGGAGTTCAATTTTCAAGAACAATGTGTAGGGTCTTTTTGGCTAGTGTAGTTGTGTGGACCTTAGCCAAACAAACTTGTGGGAGATTATGTAATTCCGTTATGATACTCAGTTTGGATTTTATGCTCATGGACCAAATTGACCACATGTCCCTAAATGGCTTGTGGAGGCGAGTTGCAACTTGCGATAAAACTCAAACCGGGACTCAGATGCATGAACCATCAGTTGCATTTGATTAATAGCACCGATTTTCAGCTAGTGGGCCCCCTATGCTATCATTTTGTCGATCGGGAAACCATTTGTTGGAGTTGTTATCACCTGCTAATTTGCATTATTTTTTCCTAAAGCATCTTGTCCTTGAGTTATCTTTCCACTTAGATTTTAAAACTTTTTCACCAACTCCGTCAAGCTTCCATCACCTAAATATTTCACTCAATTGATCATCCAAAATAGGCATGTCCTCCATATGTCAAATATTTGACAAATATCCCAAACATATACCTAGACTTAATGCTTATTTAAATCCCTTAGTTCCATCACTTCATTCATTTTTACCCTTATTTACATATTCTCATTGAAAATAAAAAGTATTTCTTTTATTAAGCACCCTTATTCTATCCACAAAGTCATGTATTAAGCCTCATATGCCCAAAGTCTTTAAAAAATTGGAAAAAGCGTTTATTATTATTAATATAAATATTTTAATATTAAAATATTTATATTAATATTTGATCCAATATTTAATTTATGGCATCACGTCAAATCATGGGCATGAATCTCAATTTATAATGTGTAAAATTCAAAGAATGGATGGAGGGTGCACATACATATCGAGCATAGAATTAACGCGAAGGTTAATGATATGAAGGCGGGCCGGGGAAAATACCATGGTTTTGGTGATTGGATAAGTGTTTTTACGTGGTGAAGATCTGGGAAAAAGTGGGTAAAATCAAAACCAATTTTAACCAGCCCAATATAATAAATGAAAATATTTATCATATGTTTTATGTGCGGCATTTTTCCAAGAGTGCATTTGAATAAAAATTATGGAATTTCCAATAAAAGAAATTCTTCCTCACGGTGAAATTGTTTTACAGAGCTAAAATTTAAATTTTACAAATTAAAGATATTATAAATTAAATGGGAATATGCACGTGAAAGGAAGACTTGGCCAATTCATTATCCAAAGTTTTTACGGAACTAAAAGAAGAAGATAAAAGGTATTTTACGAAAGATGGTAAATTGGAAAAAACATGATACAGTAAATGTTTTTCATAGTGAAACCGTAAATTAGAAAAAACATGGTAACATTAAATGTTTTTTACAATGAAATGGTGAATTGGGAAAACAAGACATGGTTTTTAAAACTACGGGAAGAAAGAAAATAAATGGTTTTAAAAACCACGAGCATGAATTAAATTATGGAAATCTAATTCTATAGGAAAGAAAAATATTTGAGAATTATTTTTATTTCAAATAAATTATTCCCAAATATTTAATGAGAATATGGATAAATGGAATTAGATTTGAAGGAGTATAAGTGACATTTCAAAGAGAAAGTGGCAGAGAAAAGAGTTGGAGCATCAGAGGAATCTGTAGGGATCATGATTTTTTTTTTGAAAACTGTCATTTGTAATCATTGTAACTAGTTTTGGAAGCTGAAACATTTCATTTAAGTTATTGTAACCGGTTGCACACTGAAGGAACTCAAATTGTATAAGTGTTAGAGGTTCCAAATGAATAAGTTTTGGTAGAAGTGCAAGGGCACAATTCTGTTTGTTCTGAACTCCATTGTAATTTTCTGGAGTTGAATTGAATACATATGCAGAAGCTTTGAAGTCTCTATGAAAAGATTCTAATGGTGGTGATATGAGTTTTGTCTTCCTTCATTGTATGTAATTCTTGTGTTCTTTTATTTCATTTGCATATTCTTCTCTTTAAATTGGATATTTAAAGGCCTAGAATTCATCTTGTGATGCTCTCGGCTAAAGCAATTTAAACTCTGTGTATTTCTTCCTAACTAATTCAGAATTCATTTTATTAATGCTCTGATGCAGTTACTTGTTTTTCCCCTTTCCTCTTACACTCTACAAATCTCAATTTACAACTCAAATTCATTTCCTCATTTATCCTTTATCTTATGGAGAGTTCTACAGGCCAATCATTGTTTTCATTCACTTCCAGAATTTTGACTCCATAGCCCTGAGTGTCTCTCTCCTTCCTAGCTAGAAAATTTATAAAAACCTCCAAAACAAACCAAATCTGTCCACTGATTATCAAATAAATATCAAGTGAAACAGGAAATCCCTCTCTAGGTTGAGCAGGCTAGTGCCTAGCTCTAAAGTAGGTTGAAATAGTTACCTCTTTCATTTGTCTATCAACTGGACAAAATTTACAAAGTGCTAACATTTCGGCATCATTGTCAGGGATGAAATTGAAAAATTTTACCTGGGAAAGAATGACATGGTTGATTTCTAAGAACTGAGAGCAACAAGCACTTAGGAACATATTGGCTGTATTCCTGCTCTGGAGACTCCACACATCAAAAATCGATTTGAATGTGATTCCACTAGTACAAGAATCTAGAAATTTAAATTTACAATGGCGACTCCATTCTCAATGCAGAATTCAGCTTCCAGAACATTATTGGTGACTCCACTCAAACTTCAAATGTAATTCAGAGAATCCGCTAGAATATGAGACTCATTGACAGAAGGTATGAAAAGACATTATGGAAGAAAACAAGTACTTAAAATTGGATTTTTTCCAAGTCATTTTATTGTTTGTTATAAGTTGCCTCTAGTCCTTCCCTGAACATGCCAAACAAATTTTTCTTTACCTACTGCATTCAAATGATGATCATGATAATCCTGAAATTGCATATCCTCCTCTTAATATTATACAAATATCTCCTCAGTTTATTACTAACTTCTATCAAAATCTCCCACCTCAACCATATGATAACCATGACCAAGTTGATGAGCCTCATGAAACCAAGGTTAACATTTCACCTCATTCACTTGATCCAACACCCCCCAAGACTCAGCATAGATACAGACCCTTAAAATTACCTCACATCCTTCATTATTTTCTTCCAAAGTACTATAAGTACCTACCTATGTTTGATGGGGAACTTGATGCCATCTCAACTGAAAAACACATCCAAGGGTTTGAGAATTTTATAGGTTTGTTTTAGATTGACCATGATGATGTTTGTATGAGGGAATTCTCAAGGGGACACCAAAGACTGGTTTAAACATTTGCAATCAGAGACAATTAGCTCATGGGAGGAATTGAAGAATGTCTTTTTAAAGTTTTGGGGAAAGAAGAAATATTTGGATATACAACTTACAGATTTATATGCCTTGAAAAGGCAGACAAATGAAACTATTTCTACATTTAGTAGAAGCTTTTCCAGTGTTTATTACAATTTTCCCAAAGAAATTCAACCCACTGAAGTTGTTGGCATGCTCCATTATACAACAACTCTTCATCCAGATTTGTCTTTTCTCTTGATGAAAATGATACCTAAGTCCTTACAGCAACTGTTCAATGATGCTCAGGGGATTCAACACAATATCCAATCATGTAAACAAATTTAAAATGAGGAGTTATATGCTAAAGAACATGACAATGACTATGAACAAAAAATAGTTAATTTGAATATTGAGCAGAGAGTTAATAATATCATATTCCCTCTTGAAGTTTTTAATGCCAATGATTTTGCAAAAAATTGTATTCCACTTGTTGAAAGAGGAGGTGTTCATTTAGCTTCATTCCATGATAAGCAGGGGGGTGATTGTTTTATGTATTCATTTGTAGATAGTCAAGAATATGAGTTTGCAAATCAGTTTGTTGAAGAATGGGTTGATGTTCTAAGTTGTTTCTTGTTAGATGACATTGCATATGTTTTTTATTTGCCTATATATGTTGAATATGATGATGATTATGATGTTGACTTCCTAGAAAAACTATTTGTATGTTCTCTATCAGAAAATGTTCATTTTCAATAGTGTAATGAGAGCAACCAGCCTACATATCACAGTTGCAAAGAAGAAAGTATTGAATCAGCTGAAGGAAATTCTTTACCTTTATGTTTTTCTTAATTTAAATTTTTGAAAGAAAATTCTAAGATCATCATTGAAGCAAAGGAATGTGTGTTGATGTCAAATCACACTGATTCACTGGAAAAAATTGATAAGAAATTGCAACAATCTTCTCATGTTTTTGATGACCCTGTTTGTTATGAACCAAATATCAATATAGCATAGAAAAACCTCAAAAAAATTACTCAACACCTTGAAAACGAGATAATTTCAAATAATAAGCCTATTTGAGGGGGCAACCTCCTTTTACCCCACTTAAATGTTCAAGTACAAGATGATTCAAAATGAAAATGTCTCCTTGGTATATATAGGAGACTAGGAGGTATAATTACAACTAATGGCCTAAAGCTGACATAAGTAAAATAACATTACTAATA